>NWSH02000437.1:10353776-10400845 GCA_002382865.2 Heliothis virescens | reverse complement strand
AATCGTATGACGTATGATGTATTTCATAACGTCAAAACAAAAAAGCCAACGGCGGGCTGTCAGCGCGCGGTTTCCTATCTAACAACTCACGTTGTTATGAAATATATCATACGTCATACAATTTAATGTTCAAATTTAAATGACACGTTATTTGCCGGGTTGGAGCGGTGCCGGTACAATGTGCCATGACCCTATGAGTCCAAAACACGGACACATCTAGAAGCCTAAAGAGATCCACTCGTATATGTGCCAAACAACTTAAATAACAACATATGAATAACTCACGCACACTGATGTATTCGCGTTTTTGACTCAATCCTACATTTTAGATTTATTTTCCTACATTTTTATACTATCTACGGTTTGTATAGTATGAAGTACTTATGAGCCTAGTCGTTCCCCGTCAATAAAGTGCCTAGCCGATGTCCTCAACCAAGATAGCCGAATTTACTCTGGTATACATTCTGGATGTCAAAATAACATGCATTTCTCCAAGACAGGTGAACTGACAGACATACAGTAATTTTCCCTAATAAGTAGTAATAGCTTTAGGAATTTCAAAATTTGGGTAGTCATGTTGACCACGCATTTGATTATATCTGTAACGAATTACAAGGACGTGTGAAATGGTTAAAGATTGTAAGCCATATCGCACAATACACTTAAAATAACGAGATGATTTCATCAGAATCAATCATTAAACAAATATTTGCAACGTCATTATGTAATTGCTGTAATGTTAATATTCACTAGCATCATGACTATTAAAACTTCTTCGGGTACTCAAACAACTCCTTCACAAATGAATCCATCATGAAAAGTATTTCTTAAAGAAGTCTTTTATCAAGACACTTCACTTTTAACAAGCGCGTGCGTCGCAAAACAGTCAAAGAGACAAACTCACGAAATCCTGTCTCCTTTTTAGAGTTAAACGGGAGACCCTATTATGAAGACTTCGCTGTCTGTCTATCTGTCTGTCACACATCTGTATCTCAAGAGCCGTGATAGCTACACAGTTGATGTATAATTATTGCTGCATATGCTATCAACTATAATAAAATAAAAAAATAATAGGCTCTCTCTTACAACAAAAGAGATTTTTACAGATAATACGAAACTCCAAACGTGCGCGTTCAACTCGCACTTAGCCGGTTTTTAAGTTAAGAATGTGTTACAAATAAATTACTAGCGATGTTACGACTCGATCTGCCAACCCGGTTCAAACCGACTTGAGCCGCAAACCGTTCAAACCGGTTTGAGCCACGAACAAACCGACTTGGATGATCTGAGGAGCGAGCGGTCGAATAATTTTGTAGATCGGCGCAGCGCGTCGGGTGCGTGGGGAGTGGGCGGGGCGGAAGGGTATCGCGAGTCGACGCGAGTTCGCATCGCATTGTTGGTTGACTGTTGTTTGTTTGGGTAACGACTTACGAACGAGCTGAACCGAACAGTTTACGTATTACGTACGATTAATTTGTGACTTTGTGTTGTGGTGTAGTATTATTTTTTGTGTGTTATTTAATTTTTCTCTTTCGATTGATCTCAGTATTCTCAATAAAAAAAAAACATTTTAAGTGTACTTAAAGTATTTTATTTTACCTCTCTCCGAGCTAAAAATAAGAGTTTGTCTTGACAAAGTCCATTTTAATTCGTTTTTGGTCTCAACCAGAAACGGGTATGTTTAATTTGTAACCATAATGTGGTTTCCTTATTATAAAGTTCTTGCAAATCGAATTATAAACCGAAATGACGAAGTTGATGCGACGCCGACGTACCAATTTCAAACCGTAATGACGAAGTCGATGCGACGTACTGTACGTCGGACCATACGTCGCATCTACTACGTCATTACGGTTTGTAACTCGGTTTCAAACCGGTTTACTAAGAATTTCACGGTTCGATTTACAAGTCGGTTTGAACGAACCTTCAAACCGACTTAGTTCGGTTTGAAAAATTTCGAGATCGTAACATCGCTATAAATTACTAAAAACTTTAAATTAATTCTGCAGGTAAAAGTGGCGGGGACAGAATACCAGCCAGCGGTTGCAAGCGCCAACAAAAAGCAAGCTAAAGCGGACGCGGCGCAACTAGCACTACAGAAACTGGGCATAGTGACGTAATACTTAGCATATACTTGTATACGACTGTTTATACTTCAACATTGTTATACTTGATTAGTACATACCTTGTATTTTATTGGAATAAAAACTTTTTAGGTTGGATGTTGGTTTTTATTGTTATACCTACTCGTGTTGTCGTTTTTTTTAGGAAATATTCGTGTAATATTATGAAATTGGAAGTTCTGCAATATTCCAGTAAATTACATAATATATTGTGAAACTAAATGGCCTCGAGCAACTCGGTTCACATCGACTTTATAAAATCATGCGTGAATCGCTATTTATTGGTGAGAACTGCATTTAAATCTGTGCAGTGGTTTTTGAGTTTATCTCAGATTAAACAGACATATACAACCGAGGACTGTATTATATCGTGTGATAAATACTTATTCATTATAGTATGCATACATATACAATTGGAAATGGTCTAAAATAATACTTGGCCACTGATCTGGCTATGGAATTTGTGAGTGTGAGACTAAAAATACACTATAGCTTTAGATATTATATTTACTAACATCGCCTCTTTCCATTTCAAACTATTTAGTGTAATGTTGATGGGCATTGATATTTGGAACCTTTGTAATATGTCCTTCAATCCTCTTCATGACATGGCAATTTACAAAACCATGGTAAATAATGATTGCATTAAATTAAACAGTAAATAATTCAATATCAGTTTTATTTAATAACTAATTTTGACATATCTCTACAACTATTTCCAGGACATCAAATAAAACAATAACAATTTAATTTGTAATATCATGGTGGATTATTGTGCATACGAGTATAAGATCTCAAAGTCCAGAATACTATTCAAAAACAACACACTACCTACTAATAATTTTAAGTGCAGATTGAGACTATGGAATATATGTTTATCATTTTTCATCCTCATAGTAAGTATCTACAATTACTTCTTATAATGTAATAGATACTCATTTGGCTCCTAACTCCTTGCTAAAATCACAGATCTGTTCCAAACGCCTTCCGGTCAATGTCACTCTTTACTGCTTCTCGCCTGACTGCTGCTTGATCCTGTAGTCTGACAAAGCTGCTTTTATGGCGTCTTCAGCAAGCACTAGAAAAAAAAAAATAATTTTAACAATTTAAAATTTATTTTAAGAAAGTAGTCAAATGCATACCTATTTTCAATAAAAAAGATTGCATGTATTTTCCTTACTTTAGTCTAGTTATGGGCATGATCTTGTTTTTTATCAGGCTAAATAAAAATTAAGTTAACAAATCAAATAAAAATATGCAAATAATGAAAGTAATGGCAAATCAATTTTAAATCCATTCCGTGGAACACAAACACATTTTGCATACAGTTCTACATTCATTTTATAAATAAAAGTCAAACAACAAAAGAAGAGAATATTTATTTACTTTATTTATCTCAATATTATTGGATATTTTCAAGTGACTATTGTGAGTACTATATTTACAAGTGACAAGAATTGCGAACCCTACTTCACCTTATCTCAAAGCACTTGTTATGTCTAGATAACCAATACTTCAAAGTTTATTGTGCAAACTATTGCAAAATATTTGATGAAAAAAGGAAAACACTGAATGTCATCACAACAATAAAGGACAAGTATTTGTAGTTCATCCATTATTAAGACTTGCTTTATGATGAAATTAGGGTTGCTTAGCTGAGGAGGGATAGAATCTGACTGTATTTGAAGAGATAGGCAATCACTCCACGTCAAACACTGGTACTCAGTTGCATCCAGTTAAGACAGAAAGACAAATCCAACATACTTTGGGAAAAGTCTATACAGATGATGCCTTGCCTATAGGTGAAATTAGACCCCAGACTATTAGAATTTTCAATGTAGAATAATTAAGCTCAATGGTTCCTTTTAAGTTATTTTCAACCAAAGGAACTATAAAGAGATTTGATGAACATCAAGGGTATATCATACAATATTTAGGAAGATGTATTGTGTTCCCTAAGTGAACTTACTAGAGCAATGCAGCTTGACAGGAGGCAAAGACAGCTCCTTAGCAATATCAGTGTTCTTCAGCTGTAAAGCCTCATCAACTGTCTTGCCCTTCACCCACTCTGTAGCCAGAGAGCTGGAAGCAATCGCAGATCCACACCCAAAGGTCTTGAATTTAGCATCAATGATTTTGCCATTCTCATCAACCCTGATCTGCAGTTTCATGACGTCACCGCAAGCCGGAGCACCAACAAGTCCTGTGCCAACGTTCTTGTCCTTCTTGTCAAGGGAACCAACATTGCGAGGGTTCTCATAGTGGTCAATGACCTGAAAATCATAAAATAATGTGCTGTAAGTTCATAGATATTTCACTCAAGACAATAATGATGAAGTCTCTATTGTCGTGTACATTGTGAGCAAGTTAATAAATTGTAATTATGTAAAGTAAGATGTTTTGCTTTGTCATTTTAAAATTTGTATTTGCACAGTTGTTTTACATATTTTTATAGTCTGATCAACCTACATTTAGGCCAAGCAATTTCTTATTCCGTTTTTAAATTGCTTGATATGATATCTCTAGCAGTGTAATTACACTCATTAGGAATATTTAAGTGTAAACATATTGTTACAATAATTATAGATAGTGGTAACTTTATAACTACAATGAATTGTCCATAAACCACAATCATAATAAAAATCGATGTTTCCAAAAACGCAATACTGAAAATGTTATCCAATATTGTATCACCCTCAGGTATCACCGGTCAAGGTTATTGGTGAAATTACGTAGTTCACTTGTAAAATCGATAATCCTTGACATTGCATAAATAAGTAAGTACTCACATTGGCATGATACGACGTCGTTTGGATAATATTGGGGGTGCTGAAACTTTTCAGGCAAACGCATCTGCGAATATTGGATACCAAAAACGCCATCGTTATTCGATTTGATGTATGTATTTTCTGGTCGAATTAACGCACACCGAAATGCACTTTTGTGATAGTAAAAAGTAGAAGCGAAATTTCTTGTGCTACGGTCTAATCCGGCTGGGAATCCGGAAATATGAAACTGACAAGGACTGATTGACACATTGTCTGACAGTGACACATGACAAGTGCACAGACTGCAGCAAGGAAGGTATTACGTTTGGAGAAAATACGGTTTGTTACATCACTAGGCCAAAAATCAACTGTTTAGTATCCACCCTGACTACTTTTCTCTGCGCTGCTAAGATGATCCACCGACCCTCCCCACTTTACCACATGCTGCTCTGTACTGTATAGACTAGCTTCTGCCAGCGGTTTCACCCGCGTCCTGCGGGAACTACTCGGCGCACCCGGATAAAAAGCATATAGCCTTCCTCGATAAATGGACTAGCACTGAAAGAATTTTTCAAATCGGACTAGTAGTTCCTAAGATTAGCACGTTCAAATAGACTCTTCAGCTTTATAATATTAATATAGATAGTGTATAATCAACTTATTTTTGAGTAGTAAAAATATTTTAAACGGATTAGTCACTAAATCTATCAAGTAGCCTTTAATTTAAATAATATTAACAAGATGAAAAATATTTTAATTATATTAATTAAAATTATAAGGTGAATAAATCGACGATGTTGTACCGGTTCATGTTATTGAACGCACTACTATACGTGTTCGAAAACCTAACTAAAATTAGCATTCATGTTAAAAATTATGATTAATAAATTAAACAACAGAACTTAGAAATTAAATGCGAAGATTTTAATTTAATGTAATACAAAAATCATGAAATAAAATGAAGCATTAAACTCAAGTTTGCTGATGATAACTGAAATTACGTCAACTAAAACCTTTGAGTCAAGTATACGAACATAAGGTCTGCATAAATAGGAACTTTTTGTACCAAACATGACAATCGGATTTAGAACGATTTCTAAGCTTGTAGCGCCTATTGTTGGGAACGTACTTTGTTTATCGAGAGCTCAATTAAGTGCAGTGTAAGTTATAAACTTAAAACCTACATTCAATTTAATGTTAACTAATTAATGATGTTATGCAATCAGTGATGCATCTTCAAACCGGCTCCCGGCTATTTTGTGTACATCACTAATCTGTCAAAATTATGATGAAATGAACGTAATTTTGAACTTGGAACCTAATATTTTTAATTTATGATTATTTGAGTTTTGTGACGAGCGAGTTTATTTATTCGTATTAATTTGTATATTGTGTTTTTAGCAAAATGAGTGCTAACCCGGATTACAAATCTGCGACCTCTATCCATGAATTCTCAGTGAAGAACATAAAGGGTGAAGATGTGAAATTGGATGTTTACAAAGGTCATGTTTGCATTATTGTGAATGTGGCTTCCCAGTGCGGTCTTACTGCAAATAACTACAAACAGTTAAATGAAATGTTTGAGAAATATGCTGAGGAGAAAGGTAGGTTATTCTGATAAGAAAAAAAAGATAAACATACCTATATTAGTGTCACACGATAAGTCAGTATCTATAGCTATGATCAATTTTTAGGTTTGCGTATTCTCGCGTTCCCCTGCAATCAGTTCGCCGGTCAGGAGCCAGGTAACCCTGAGGAAATTGTCTGCTTTGCAAAGGACAGGAAAGTGAAGTTTGACCTGTTTGAGAAAGTAGATGTGAACGGAGACTCTGCCAGTCCTTTGTGGAAATTCTTGAAGGTACAGAAGGTTGTTGATCTTTTTTTTCTATTACAGGTTGAACAAAATAATGCTTGTATACTAAAAAAAACTTCTTTTTGTAGATTAGTCACATTATTAATATTAATTGGTTGTGGTTGTTGTTATACTTAAAACAATGTGTTAATTGTCTTGCTGTTAAATTAATATTTATAATATACTTAGCATATCATCATAAAAACGAATAAAACCAAAACTACTATATAAATCACTAGCCGTCCCGTGGGAATTACTGCCCTTACCGGGATAAAATATAGCCTATGTCACTCTTGGATAATGTAGCTTTTAAATGGTGAAAGAATTTTAAAATCAGTTCATTACTTCCCTAGATTACCCCCTACAAATAAACTTACAAATTTACAAACAATTTTACCTCTTTATAATATTAGTATAGAAAAAAAATAATCAAAAACTAATATTTTACAAAATATGTACATAGTGCATAAAAATTTTGCTCTGCATCACTGTTAAAAAACAACAAATTTTTCCTAATGGTCATTGCCAGTCACCATGACTGTCAGAATTTAGAACAATAATAGAATTTAATAACAATATTGTGGATCATCAAGCTAGGTGAATCATAATATTAAGATTTATTACTTGACATAGTATTAGGTAACTTGTTGTCGACTGGTAGTTGGAAATTCAAATATAAAGTTTTTTTTTTATATTTCAAACATTAGATATTAAACATATCTTATCAATTGTGACAATAGTAAATATCAAATTATTTTTGATGCGATCGAAATATTTTAATATTTTTCAATAAACAGTTTGTTGGATTACATTTGAATTGTACGAACTTTCATTGTTGATCCTTAGTAGAATCTCAAGTACCTAAATCTTCTTTTTGGTAGTAATATGTCAAAATTTTATCAAATGCATTTAAATTATTCATGTATTGTCAATACAACCCAAGAGTCAAATTGATGATTCATCAATGTACATATTTTGAATGTTTAACATACAGTTACAAACTTGTATTTGAATTTAAAATTCTATGTGAGACTCCTACTCTCCTACCTAGTCATATTATGTTACTTCACTTTAGTTAGAACAAGCTTCCGCCAGCGGTTTCACCCGTGTCCCGTGGGAACGACTCTGCACACCCGGATAAAAAGCCTATTGCTTTTTTTTTTTTCAAATCGGGCCAGTAGTTCCTGAGATTAGCGTGTTCAACCAAACAAACAAACTCTTCAGCTTTATAAATATTAAGTATAGACTATGTGAGTGTAATCGCGGGAAACGGCTAGTTGTACTTCAAATACGTAATACTTGAATTATATCGGACATCAGACAAGGTTATTATGAAACTATGCCAGCATAAACAATAAGCAATAGGTACCTAATAATATGAATTGAAATCTTATCTTCTAAACATGATAATCTAAAATCATAGATAACTAAGTACAGACAACAGCAGTTCACGCTACCAGAATCTGACAAATTTTACCAGTCAAACATTAACTTACCACTATTGCGATAAGGTTGAAAATCTATTGCAGAAATTTGTCAGATTGTGGTAACTTGATTTCCTGTCGTCTGTACCAACATACCTGACTTGTTTTTAGGCTAGATAGCTAATTAGTCTAAAAACAAATCAGAACAAATATCAAGTAAATTGAACTTTGGAATCATTTGTTACTCATGCTACAAGGATTTAAAAAAACTGCTGAGTAATAATGAGATATTATTAAAATGAGCAGTTCCATATGTGGAACCCCAGGTGGACAGAAGGACAAAGTTTACCTTTGTTGTAGCCTTGACTACCTTGAGTAAAAATACATGTGAAAGCATAGAAATCAATACATTTGTTATATTATTCATACACGCCGTTGAAAATGACCTTTGTATTATAGTACCGGTTTTATATAATTGTATAACCGTCTACACGTTTGCGTCGCTTTTTTATACCCGTCAAAAATTATAACGCTAACAAAGATGCATGTTTGTCATCATTCGTGACGAAAAGTATCAACTTAATACATTAATGTGAATGGCTATTTTTATCCTCATATGAATTGTATACCTATTCAATTTAAATAACAGTACATACTTATACCTACTTAATACTTATAACATTATGTAGTCGTCCTTCGTGTGCATGAGCACAAGAGGCGCACATTGTCTTAACTACTTATAGCATAACAATTAAAACCTTCATGCGAAATGTAGCTAGGTACTATTTATACCCTAGTCATACAAATGTAGCTATGTAAAGAATTTTATCGCTGCCATAAAAATCCACAATCGTACTACCCCTGACCTTTTACTATACAAACACAAACATTGCCATTTCAAGGTCAACCAACAAAAACGTCCACTGATTTATATTTCTCTTTTCTAGTACAAGCAAGGAGGCACCTTAGGCAGCTTCATCAAATGGAACTTCACCAAATTCATCGTAGACAAGGACGGTGTTCCAGTTGAACGTCATGGGCCCAACGTAGACCCATTGGACTTGGTTAAGTCCCTTGAGAAGTACTGGTGATGAGTGAAACGGAACGGCTTCGCATTTTATTTTTTTATTATAATTATATAGCTTTAGATGGTTTAGATGTTACATACAATACGACAGAGCATTTAATATTAAGCTAAGTTTATATGGTCACAGTTGGCACTTAGTGTTTAACACGGCGCGAATTTTATTGTGACACTATTTGAATTTTTGTCGCAATTTCTGTCGTCATCTAAACTTAGCTTTACAGTTATAATTATAAATAATTTATTCATCACACTAAGATTATCACTGATTCTACTGAAACTTCAGACATTAAATGTAATGTTTTTTTAATACAACTTGGCAAGTCGAAAGAATAATGTATTTACCTACAAAGTAAAATACGATATCAACTGAATATTCTGCAAATGCACTGTGTGATATATTGAGTAGGTTTTAAGAGTTATTCTTTATTTTTTGTGATAATATATACCATCATAATAATTTTGAAATCATTGTTTTATTGATTACTAACGCGAATGTCAACAACGAGCTGTTCCCCGCACCTGGATAAAAGTAGCCAAGTTACTCCTTGTTGCCAGCAATTGGCCTATTAGTGTCAAAATCGGTGCTACCATTATAGATATTAGTTATTTTATACGTACCATGAAGATAGGTACCGTGTACCCTCTTATCGACATCCACGAATTAAAGTTACACCAAGAAATAATGACATACAATTTCTTTGGTAGAAACTTTCAATTACATTAGTCCGAAAGTTTTATTATTTTTTAAATATAAAACTTTGCTTTGTGTTTAATAAGGGGGTTATTATTAAAGAGCGGTTTAATAACTTATTTGTAAATAGTAGTTGGATTGTTGGTAATGAGCAAGGTACAGACGGCAGCAGGTTAACGTATACGAATCTGTAAAATTTTACCAATCGAATATTAACCTTACACTATTGTGATAAGGTTTTAAAATCGATTGCAGAAATTTGTCAGATTGTGGTAACTTGATGTGCTGTCGTCTGTACGTATCATGGACATTTTCCGTCTTTCGTGGTTTGTGTCACCCGCTCGAACATTCTTGTTCGTAATTCGTAGCACTCTCCGTAAATGTAAAAATTCTACTTGTCATCGAGTTGTCATCAATCTTTTCAATAAATTAATATTGAAAAAAATAATTACAATGTGTAACGATAAAAAATAAAATGTGAATAAAACTGATAAAATATGATGTCACCAACAAAACATAATACAACATGGACAAAATACTTAACAACCCCGACTACACCAAGGCCAAAACTATTTATGAATTCATGGCGTTTGGTATAGACGGTGAAATTGTAAAACTTAACAAGTATCAGGGTTCTGTGTGTATTATAGTCAATATTGCGACAAAATCCCCATTAACAGCCCTACATTACAAACAATTTAATGAATTAATTGATCAATGTGGAGAAAGTAAAGGTAAAGTGCCGCCTGTAGGATTTATTATAGCAATCTTGCCTCATGTGCTTTGCTTAGTTTATTGTTAACCAAACTAAACCGGTGTTAAGAAATTAATAACTTATGTAAATATTTAATTTTATTTGACAAGCGTAGAACTAACAGGTATTTACATTATTTCCAGGATTAAAAATATTAGCTTTCCCATGTAATCAGTTTGGTCTAGAGGAACCTGGCACTTCAGAAGAAATCGCTGAACATGCTAAGAAAAATAATGTAAAATTCGATATTTTTGCTAAAGTAGATGTTAATGGAGAAGGAGCTTCTATGATATGGAAGTTTTTGAAGGTTTGCAAATATTTTAGTATCTACACCTACCTAGTCAGTTGTCGAGATACCCATTGAGGTATATAAATGTAGATACCTAGAACCTATAATTTGCCGATGCCGTAGTATGTGAAGGTACTTATTAAATACCTAGATGTCTCTCTTAATCTATGTACAATAGTACCTACATACTTTTATGGGCCTTGGCAAGAAACCGAATTAAAAACTATTTCGTTATAAAGTTTTATTATGTATCTAAACTACGGCTGCAGCCAGCAACTTCTTGTCGGTTAAGAGTACTTGTACTTACTTAGTTACGCGCGAAACCCTGATAGCTACTTTATATACTTATCTACTAATATGAAAATAACAGCAACTTTGTTTAAAAATAATTGTAATAAAGTTTATTCTGTTCTATTTTAGCGTTGTGTTCCCGGAAACGCTAAGACGGGCGATATGGTGAAATGGAACTATACAAAATTTATCGTAAATAAAGTCGGAATCCCCGTCGACCGATATGGACCAGAATTAGAACCATACAAGTTTAAGGATTTACTCAATATTTACTGGAATTAGTATAGAAAATTTTCTGATCATAAAGAGAAATTATAGTAAACTACGGTAACTTTTCATTAGGTGCGGTTTCTGCAAAACGGCAATGAAAATAATAGTACCCCAGTGCTTTGGTATACACGCACGGTTTTAAACAAATGTGCCGTAACAGGGGGATATCAACTAACACAGTAGGTACCTACACAGCAATTTAACCACGTGGACCATAAATTGTGGAATTCAGACTAATTAATTACTTAAAAAATTAAATGAATTCAGAAACGAACCATAATGGATTCTGATAAGGTGACACGGCAATTAGCTTCGTTATTAAAAGGAAAATGTCTAAAGTGTTGCAGGCGAAACTCCAGCTCTCGGGTTGATCTTACGTCTCTGAATGTTGCTCGTCTCAGCCGAGCATTAACTTCTGCTGTGAAGTTACGTAAACGCTCGTTGTTGATGCTGGGACCCCATGCCGATAGTACTCGAACAAAGACTAAGCAACAACGAAAAAAATCACGTTTTTGATCCATTACTAATAACAGTCTGAAATAAAAGAAGAAACAGTCGGCTAATGTAATCCTAGATAGAGTGAGCTGAATTGATATTACAATAAAAAATTTTATAACCGACTAGCTAGTCTTTTTGTTCACTAATAAGAGAAAATAGTATGTATTGTATACAACCCACGACAATACTTGTGTTCACTTTTGTATGTTTGTAGCTCAAAAACTCAGGACCGGTAGGTAACAAATATTCTTTGACCATTAAAATTCTACATTATTGCTGAGTTCCTGAGTAATATGGGTTTCATTATGTCTCACCACCACAGGCAATAAGCTTGGGACACGGGTAAAGCTGTCAGAGACTCTGATACTTTATATTACGCGGCACCTATACAATCAATTAAATTGCACAATATTACTTTAAAAAAAGTTATCTCTCTATTTATAGACGGGAAGAGCTTGCAGACTTCGTAATATTGCGCAATATAATTGATCGTCTGGGCTGCCATAATCACGATGTGTAGTTTTTATTTCGGCAAAGTACGGTTGTACGGTTTTTTTGAAGTTAGGTTGGCCAATGTTGTCAATTAATTTTGTCTCTGTCTTTTCCTTTCGAAAGAGTAGGAAACAAAAAAGAAGAGTGTAGCTGTAACTTTTTTAGCCAATCAGAAACGGCGTTTTTGAATTCATTCTAGCGTCGTCGTTCGTTGGCGCTTGGCTTCTGCGGCAAATCTACGTTCATTCATCGTGTTTATGTTGCGTACTTTTCGTTTCGCTTTTGTGTTATTTGTTTAGATATTGTTAGAATTTTCTGTGTAATAAAGTGTGTGCTAACAAGAAGTAATCGTTACTGAAACAAGAAGTTGTGAATCGATGAGTACTATAATATTGTGACAAGTAAATATCATCGCGTGTGGTTTGAGATAATTTTAGACCCAACACAAAAAAAGCGACATGCTCCTATTAAAACATTGCGGTATTTCGTTACAGAATGTCTACCAGAAGCGGTCGGGTAAGAGCTAGCGTTATAGAAGTGAGTCCTGCTAGAACACGAAAGGGTGTTTCGCCGACGCGTTCTCCCGCCAGAACGCGGAAAAGTTCGCCGCCGTCGGGGAAAACTCCGCCTCCCGCGCGCTCCTCGGGTCGTAAATCTCCCGCAAGGAAATCACCCAGCCGAAAACCAGCGTCTAAGTTTCCCGCACGCAAATCACCTTCAAGAACTACCAAGGAAACAACACAAACAGAGGTACCAAATGTGCCCAAATCCCCGGCTAAACGGCCTCCCATTGATTCTGAAGTGGCAGTAGCGGTCAAACTTGAAGATTTCTCTTCAAAAATCGAAAGTTACAGACGCACACGCTCAAAACGATTAGAATACTCCCTGAAAGATCTGGCATCTAGTATTACTGAGAGTGAATTTTCACTTAATAATGTGAATGGCTTGGAATCTAGCGATATATACGGTCTCAGAAATAGGAGGTCCGTCGAGGAGGTTGCGCCACGTAGGTCTAGTAGGCTGCGAGAGTACATAGACAATGTGCCTGACATTAGGCGCAGTGTCAGCAAATCTGCAAGCCTTAGTAAATCTATTAGCAAATCTGTCAGTAAATCAATAGGAGCGTACTCTGATGAGGAAAATTCTGAAGAAGAATACAGCAGGGGTAAATCACAGTCAGTAACGAGGAAACTAGCAACCCCTCTTCGTAATAGTATCAGCAGCTTGACTCAAGTTGCTAACAAATGGGAGTTTGGTGGCAGAATTGGTTCTCTTTGCCTAATACTCCTGATACCAGCAACAGTATTCTCTATTTTGATTTCTTGTAAAAAGTTTTGCTCTCCCAAATCTCTTTTAGATCTGTCTCCATATAAATCTCTTCAAGTGTTCTTTAGTTTACAAGCTTTGTGCTTTATCCTCGTGCAATGTGTTGTGCAAGCCATCTTTTCCGTTGTACCAATATTTGGTATCAGGTCAGACCGCATGGATGATTCTGACATGACACACTGTTTCAATGGTTTCTTCTCTAGCATTGTTTCTGTGAACACGCTCTTCCTATTGGATTACTTTGAAATAATTGAGAAAGACACTTTGTTGAACGAATACTTGCAACTCGCAGTAGTATCCTATATTTTTGCTGTTGTTCTTAGCATTGTTTTGTACATAAAAAGTGGATATCTAAAGAATGATGCGTTGAACCAGTATGCAAACACTGGATATACACTGTATGATTTCTTCATGGGAAGGGAAATTCATCCATTTATCAAGAATCTGGATGTGAAAATTTGGATATCAAGGATTTCAAATATTACTGCTGTAAGTATTAACTTTTCTATGTGTCTTATTTGCTTTTTCTTTTCTTAAAAATTATTATACGAAATGTAGCTATGTGGACAACTCTAAATAACTATTCCATTAGCCCTAAATAAAAGAATCACCTCATTAGCCGTAGGGATTGTATACAAGGAAAATGATGCATTTATTGTACTTTGCTTGAACTAAACAACTTTTTATAGGTACCTCGTTCTAATTTATTCAAGAATAATGAGTGTTGAACCTACTGCATTAATGTAATGTATAAATTAACATGTAAAAAAATTGTTCCAGCTCATACTTCTCTCATTGATCTTCACTCAAGGACTTCAGTTAAAAATGACAGAGAAAAATGATTTCTCTATGGAAAACTTGAAACTGTTGCTGAGCAATACACAGTTGAAGCCTACCATCATAATATTTTCCACAATGCAGATAGTTTATATCCTGAACTTTATAATGAGGGAGTATAGGATCACGGCAACATTTTACTGGCAGTCTGAAGGGGTAGGGTACCTCCAGACAGTCTCGAGTGCACTGTACCCATTCTACTTCACAACAATATCTAAACATGTGGCAGACACAGACTTGGTGCTGTCTACTAACACCTTAATCTCTGCTTCTCTACTATTTGTGCTGGGATTCTTCATAATGCTTCTTAGTAACAATATTAAATATGAGTTCAGGAAAAGTCCTCTACATCTAAGCTTGGCAAGTAAGTAATTATGTGCTATCTATTTAATTAAGATTAATATTTTTATACAGTATTTTATGCTTTGTAAGTGCTTATTTGGTGGAATAACTTTATTAGTGTACTAATCAGAGGTACATAATAAGCCGAGTAATTTTCTTTAACAGTACACCACTCAGTATAAATCAAAACAAACATTCACATTACAGTATTATAAAAAAACAAAATTTTGTTATTTACATAAAATTTAAACTTGTTTTTTACTTTCAGACGTAGATTCCATGCCAACATTTCATGGAAAGAAACTCCTTGTCTCCAATCTGTGGGGGATCTTGCGCCATCCGAACTATACGGGTGATATGCTGATCCATAGTGCCCTGGCATTGCCCGGACTTCTCAGTAGGCAATATATGGCGGCTGCACCGGCTATTTTAACCATCTTGATGTTGATGCACCGCGCTTGGCGAGATCATGAGAGATGCAAGCGCCGTTACGGAGCTGCGTGGCAAAGATACTGCAAAAGAGTCCCTTCGGTTCTTTTACCTAAACTCCTTTAACTTCCACTCACTCTCTTCTCTTCTTTGTGCTGTTGTAACTATTGTTTCACAGACCTCTTCTAGAAAGAATACTCTAGAAATATCAATTGTCTATTTCTTGACTCGAATGTGAAAGATCTTAAAATTAAGAACATTACTGTTTAGTAATGTAGATTTGAATATATTTTAAATGCATACGTATTTTAGATAATTATGTGGTTTAGAAGTTAATTCTTGTAAATAGATACTTCTATGTATTTCAAGCAATAATAATGATGCATCACATATTGTGCAAATGAAATATTATATTTGAGATCTCTTTGTGAAGAAATACTATTTTAATGAAGTTTTTACGACATATCTATTGTTAGTAGGTTAGTGATTGAGATTAATAACTGCCTTACGAAACCACCGTACAAAATTAGATAACTAATACTTAAATTGGGCTCTCTTTATTTTATTACTTTGTAACTATTTTTTAAAGTATTGACTTATACAAATCGTGTTTTGGTAACGTAGTTTTTCATTTTATTTGGAGTGTCGTGCTGTTTTCAAGTTATATTTATACAAGATAAACTTTTGAAAACACCTTTGCCTCACATTTATTCAAAGATTTAATGACTAAATTAATTTGTGTTTGTGTCCCGTGTGACATGTGTATTAAGAACAATGAACTTCATAATATACGTAGGTTTTGAAGCTGTTTGCTATAGTTAATTCTAGTTTTAATTTAACTAACAGACAAATAATATATTAAACTCAGAATAGCACAATATTTAAGTACATTTAAAGTACAAGCAGGCCTAAAAAATTAAACTAATAAGGACCAATTATGTGACTTAAAAGACTCTAGAATTACAAATATTTTATATTAGTAATTAAGACAGAAATTATGTCATTATTTACATGTGAATGAAGATATATATTAATATAGGATTGGAAAGGTTTTTTGTAATTAGGGTAGTGAAATTCTCAATGTATTTTTATTATTTAAGGTTTCTGAGTATTTGGAGTAGATTTTATAAGTTTGTATTTGATATAAATACTATCCTTTTTCTAATTTGACATATCATATAACGATAATCGCTTTAATTAATTGAAACGATATTTTTGCTGCGTTAATTCGAGAAACAATACAGAGTAGCGTAATTGCTATCTTACTTAATTGGAAAATTTCAAACATTGCTCATTTTGATAGATTTAATTCGTATCTTGCTCAAAGTATAGCACAAAAATAAAGCTAAGTTTGGAATAATCTATGCCGCCTTTTGGTAACAATGAATCTATATGTTAACTTGCTATGCAGCAACTATTGCCATATTAGGATGAGGTACATAGATGGTTTGTTTGATTTTATTATTCTTGTAATTTCACTTTTTAATTAGGTATTCAATTTTAAATAAAGATTTTGTACAAAGTGTAAACTACAACTGTTTTATTTGTATCTCTTCCCCAAACCTTGTACCTAGTATGCATTACGCGTATGAATAAAACAATGGTTAATCATATTTATTTATTTTTCTATAAAATACACATACAATTTGTAAATAAACAATTCAATATTCAAATATCTAATTTACAGATTTCGTTCCTAAACATATTCATTACGTCCACACTATAATGTAGGTACACGGATGCTGATTATTATGCATCAATTACAACATCAAATAAAATATACTGATAAAATTTTAAAGAAAAAAAGTTCAAGTATTTTGATGGGAAAGCTGAGAATTACGAATGACTGATATGTACTTCATTTCCCGTGAATATTCAGAATAAATTATAAGCAAGAAGATAGGTTTTGATGAAATTCGTAAACAAATCGGTTCACAAACGTTGGATATGACATCACATGCAATGTAAGATTTAAGTCCTATGGGACAAACAGCATCTATACTAAAATAACTAACATCAAGTACCTGTAGATTTTAGACTAGTACATGGACCTTAAGACAAAATCGATATTAATTTACCATCCTAATAGGCCTATTATAAACGCTCTGATTAATTAACTGGTGCAACCTTTTTAGATAGAATTAAAACAAACGACAGGACACGACTTTCATACAAAAGGCTGCACACTCATAAGGGTCATTTTGGCACTAAGATATCTGATACACAATACTTAAAAAATAATTACAAATGGTAGGTAACATACAGTAAATAATGTAACATTAATACAAAACAACCTAACAACATACATAGATTTATTTTTATTCAAATAACGTCTAATTTTCATCATAAGATTGTGTTTTAATCCTAATATTATATTTTTATTAGATTTATCTTCGTGTTCATTTTAATCAAATAATAAATACCTAGTTGTTGTATAGGCGGGATTCCACCAATGTTGTTTTTTTGCGTACAATTGTTACTGATTGCTAGGTCGATTAGACCAGCAGTTCAGGCAGCATACCAGTAGAATCCCCCCTTAACACCTGTCTGACCCTTTGGGCAAAAAAGGTGCGTTGGTTTAACAATGTATTTTAAAAGTAGTTAATTAAATAGTGTTACCACTAGGGACAGGATTTCTATGATTTATGGGTAGGGTTATCAAGTTATCAACATGGTCGTATGATAGTTTGAACGTAACGGTATTATTTGGGAAGACACACACATAAACCTTACCTATGTAAGCTCGACCAATAAAATAATGTTTAAAATGTACATGAAAATATTTCCACGTGCCGCATGCCATTAGCTAAAATGTCCTAAGCGCAATGTGGTCGTCTAATTGTGTATCTATTTCATATTAATTATTTACTTTAAACGTAAAATATCTTAACGTAATTATTATTTCATCACTTTTTAATCACATTACATATTATTCGTCATAAATAGATATTAGTGCTGTTATTCCTTGAGTGTCATTTTATTTTTTCGTTATTAAAATACGATGTTTAATTAATGCCATCTAGTTATTTGGTTCCATTTAACATTTACTATGAAAATATACACGTTTAAAATCTATATTATCGGTATTTACAAGGTATATTTACATTAAGGGTAATTTTTGATAGAGAAAATAGACTTAATTTCATCAAGTTGCGTAGGTACATCATTTTTATACTTACCGATACCGGAATTTTGAAATAACGTAAGGAACATTTCGTCACTGTTGGTTTCGGAAATTCTTGCCCTATTTTTTTTCCTAGACATTTAAAGTTTACATTATGTTAAACTTTTTAGTTTTTTCTCTCCTGAAAATATATTATCTCCCTTGCGATACTTCATATTTCCGGTATCGATACTTATAGCTACCTACCTATACGAATTATGTGATAAATAAAACATTGTGGGCTTCAAAAATACATAGATTATTGTTAAGTAGATCAAATTATTGTCAATTCAAACAAAAGTTGAATTATTGAGTTTAATTGATGAGGAAAGTGTAAGACAATCAGTAGGCAATATTTTATGGCAGTGTTTTATTAAGACCCTTTTTCAGTGATTTTTTATGGCTAGCTACGGCTTAGCTTAGGTGAATTATTTTTGGAGAAATTGCTGTAGTACAGACAATAGCAGGTCAACCTACCGGAATCTGTCAGATTTTACCCATCGAACATGAACCTTCCACTATTGTGAAAAGGTTGAAAATCTATTGAAGAAATTTTACAGATTAAGGTAGGTTAATTTGCTGGTGTTTCTACATTTTATTGTTAAAACGTGAGATATTAATTGCAAGTTTACTGTCACAGGTACGTGTCAGCTTTGAAAATGGATTAGGTTACTATAAATATCTCCAAGAAAATATATCTAAGTACTATGAAAAATGGCCGGAACAATTCAAAATGAAGGAAAAAAAGGATGTCATTTTGAGAAGTGAAGCTACTTAGATTAGTTTGATTGTCCCATATCTTGTGAAAGTCTATGCCAGGTTATAGTTAAAATTTTAAGTAAGTACAGACGATAGCGTCAAATTTTACCAATCGAAGATTAACCTTCCACTATTGTGATAAGGTTACAAATCTATTGAAGAAATAATGTCAGAATATGGTAGTTTGATGTGCTATCGGTACCTAATTGAAATGTTCTGAGAAAGAACAGCTAAAATTATCGAATAGAATATTTTTAATGTATCTGGTATCTGGGCATGTTTTAAGCTTTGTTTTAAGCACCGCAAAAATATTGGTAAATCATAATATTTAGATACTATGGTGCAGTTCAGAAGCAATTAACTATAACTTTTAAAGCATTTCATAATGCGAATGTAATTTGAAAATGTTTAACTATGGATGGCATTTGTATTTACGAATATTATAAATATTATGTTCTTAAGACTGACTTGGGTATAAGAAGAAACTTTTCTATGTCTAGTTGAACAGCTTTAAAATATTTAGTTTTAGAACTATTTATTATCAGTGATATTCAGATAAAACTACCATTTTGGAATACATAAATATTTAGATAAAAGACTATATTCTCATAAATATCTTATATTTGTGACTAATAGGTAAAATTCATTCATCAAACTAGAAAGTTCAAATGTTATGTTGTTTAGGTAATACATCTATTTTACACAAAATAGTATTTAAATGTAGAATTCGGGCTTTTCATAACATTTAAGCTAGACGACAAAGATTTACATTCGGATAAGTAGATCCCAAGGTTGATGAACTAAAACATAGCATTGCAGTCGGAACTCTCGGCCCGCTTGTGGGAATGTTACAAGCCAGTTACAGCTAACTAAAACTAGCAAGGGTCTAAAAACTGCCAATCGAAGGCAAGGATACCGCTAGAATTTACCATAAAACTATAATTATGTGGAATTATAACAAGTTCTTAACTGGACACTTAATAATACTAAATTAGTAAAGGTCCTAATAATTATTAGTACAAAATAAGCCTTACATCATCGCATTGTTGATGCCTACATACAAAACAAGTCATTCCTTTCCTTTCATAGTAACTGGTGCCACTTATGTAAACACCATGTTATGAATCCACTTTATCTTCGCTAAAGCTTCTTATAAATAAGGCATTTCTTTTTACAATAATAGTAATCCAATTAAAGATACATTGTGTATCCACGTCATTCTTAATTGGTCTGGCAATAACAATTAAGGGGATAACACAAATCTATGACACCAAGTGGCATATAATACCGCACTACCAACATTCGTTTTCCTAACTACTTTTACAATACGTGGTACGTATTATTGGCAGAATTGCAGAATCTTATGTACAAAATGACGTGATGGGTGAATGTCAGGGGACGCGGCACGTGGAAGCGCGCGCGCCGACCGCAGGCCGTCAGAAGTTGCTGTCGAACACGCCCATGGACCTCGAGATGTCCTCGTCTCGCAGGCAGCAGTCGAGGAACTCGTCTAATGTCAGCACACCGTCGCGGTTCAAGTCCATTTTCTGAAAATTATTGCATTCCTAGGTACAGTAGGTAGGTACAATACATAGAACATAAATAGGTACCTATCAGCTTAGATAGTTATCTAAGTAGGTATATGTAGTTAGGTAGGTATGTTAGCTATCAGAGTTAGTCATCGTTATTTCCGTACGATGTAGTCATTATTACTAAAGGACTGCTGATTTACTATGGAACTTTATTCCTTAGTGGTTTGAATTATAACTGCGCGCGACACTGCTGGAACAGCAATTTTGTATCTAGCTCTTGCTGGGTACCAAATCACAAATCAAGAGGAATTCTTAGACAGGGGTTATACGATCAGTCTGGCGTCAGTCCAGTCCATCAGTCTGGTCATGAATGAAAGGAGAATGATCGTGTAACCGATTGATTGACGGACTGATGGTCCAAAATGTACCGGGTTTTTTGTCCGTCAGTCTGAGACTGATGTCAGAATGACGCCAGACTGATCGTGTAACCCCTGTCTTAGAGAAGAAACTAAACTGCTCATAAATAAAATTGTTCACAAACCTGAAACAGTCTTTCAACTTTCTCCCTTATCACATCATCTTCCAACATGGGCTCCACGATCTTCCCCATGAGATCGTATATGGCGGTGACGATCTCCGTCATTTCCTCCTTTGTGATGCACCCGTCGCCATTGATATCGTACAGTGAAAACGTCCATCTTAGCTTTTCTTCTAGGGTCCCTCTCGATAATATTGATAACCCGGTTACAAATTCCTGAAAATTGCAATCTCAATTTTAGGGATGTTATTTTGGGGACATTTTGGAAGCCTCAAGGCCCCCGTTGGCAAACAATTCTTCCATCCTTCCTTATGTGGAGAAATAGAGCTGTCTGTAGAGGGTAAAAATTATTGTACCATGCAAGTTTATCGAGTAGTAAGATGCGTAGCATCAGCGTATCAGCCGATGTGTCGTAGTATTCTTTAGGAGAATTTATAGTTGTTTTATATTTACCTCAAAACTTAACAGGCCGCTTCTGTCTTGGTCCAATGTGTTGAAAACGAAGTGCGCGTACTGAGCGGTGTTGGCTGGAAAAGAAAAGCAGTGATTGTAATGACAATCGTCTTAGATAGGCATTTATAATTAGGGCTTCTAGTCCTATTCTTTTCATTTTAATCAAGAGTAGTTACGGTTCCGGAAGTTAATGAATATTTTTTGGGTTATTTTCTGATTAAAAATATTTTTTTTCGAATCTGACTGTGTAGGTCGTTGAAGAGAAGCTGAAAAAGAATCTCCCCGGTAATATGGTTTGTCTTACCTAATCAAAGAATTATTATTTTTTTCGTGATAACGCCAATTCAGGACAATGTCCTTCTCTTCTCCCTTTCATGCTGCCAATATGCGCCAAAGGCTAGCTACAAAAATTACTTACTTTTTCTTTAGAAGACTGCAGCTTGCATAGGACTGGCGGTTTGGATTGGAAGAATACTGTGACTGATACCTGCCATGTTATAGTTACTTTCTTATGAATACAACCCCTCAAAATAATGACTGTCGGTCGCTACGTGTTTTAACGTAACATATGGGCGAGCAGTCATGCAGTTCGTATTTCCTGGAAACCAGCGAGCATCGTTATTGACTGCATGAATGCTCACCATATAAAGGTGCGTCCAGACCTGGTGAACGTGCTACTCAGTGTTCAGAATGTTCATGTAACTGCCATTTATGTAAACAAAGGTGCCTAGAAATAAATCTAATACAAAACATAAAAAGTACACATGTACTTGCATTTTGAAATATGTCATAGAAATTCATAATAGCTGTTAAATTAATTAAATCTGGACAAAAACAAGGTCCTATTAATACACAAAATCAAATTATACCGGTTGGGTTCCTAAATGGAATAAGTAAAGAAAATACTGGATGGTTTTAAATTTAATTTATTTCAAATATTACAATAGTGCTTTCAGACTGACAACTGGGTTGGACCTACATCCAATAAATTATTATTTATGTACCACATACAGCTTGCAAGTGTCATTTTTTTGGCCACACTTAAAAAATTAGGAGCTGATCTGAAAAAAGTGTCAACTAAAAAATTATCACAATGGAATAATTATTGAAGTTACCTAGAACATTTGGTTCACCTCAAATTTTCTCCTTAATTAAATAGAGTATACAGTACTATTGTTTTAAGATACACAATGCTAGGGTGTACAAAGCTCAGCTATGCAGTTGTGTATCTCAAAATTTTACATTTTATACTTGAATGTTCATTTAAAGTTAACTTAATGTTAAAGTTGAGATGGGTTCACCATAGCGTTCTTCCCATGGGAAATGGACAGTTCCTTAACATAAGATTACACTAGAGGCCACCCGTCTGCTGCTGATAAACCTCTATTGTGTCACCTTCTTCCATCTCCAGTGATGTTGGCGTGTCATTCTCGTTGATTGGCTGTCCGTCAAATCTGAACCGCACTACTTGCATTGATAGACCCTGTAAAGATAAAGATAATCTTGTAGAATAAAATCTTTTGTTGCACAATATTGGGAAATGTTATTTTCACTTTGGGTCCAAATTTTTTTAAAAGGCTATCGCTAACTAAAAGTATTTATTATTATGACTTCAGCTTTCAATAGGTGAACAGGCCAATTTTGGGATTAAACATGTACTTTTTTTTCAGAGAGCTTATTATTTGTGACAAAAGGTATCATTCACACCAAATCTTAATGAAGATATTGCATCAGCAGATAAATGATTACAAAGTAAATATCAAACAAAGATAAGGCAACATAAAAATGTAACAAGCTAATTAAAATTTAACTTCATATTTTATAGAGAAGTCACCAATTTTGTAACCTATCAGAAAAACTATTGATGGATGCTATCTAAATCGCATATATTTAGTTAAGATGCTCTATGACTAATGCTTGTAGCATTGGATATCTTATACAAAAAGGCTACTTTATTCATACAACCAAATATGCAAGTTAGAACCCGCCCTAACTGCAAGGTCAACGATCTTTCCCTAATGTTGTGTCATGTTTATCAAATCCAGGATTAACATGAGTGAATTAGAAAACTTAGTATTTTTAGGAAATAATAGGGTAAAGATGGTTTCATTAATTACTAATAAACAAGTGTACAGTATGACTCAAGGTGTTATAGACAGTTGTGTAAGCTTTTTTGTGTTCCAGGAGTATACTTGTGTATGAATTACATTGCAAATTAAGGCATTTTCTAATTTTAAACTGCATTTAGATAGTAGCCACAGTAATGCTTTCATATCTTCATTGTGTTCAAGTGCCGATGCTTCATTTGGTCATAACTGACATGGCATTTTATCGTTGCGATAGTGATATTAAGCACAAGCATAGTAAATAAGATGAACTTACCGCTCGATCGCAATAGGCATTCATTAATTTCCTGAGAGGTGTGTGTTTTTTGATTTTGAACTGCACAATAGCGTTATCTTGACCTAATACTTTCAAGTTGATATGTTCGCTTTCTCCCTGAAAAATAAATGTAACAACGTATTAAAAATAGCCCCGTAAACACAATGGTAAAACACTTCACACTTTTATTCCAGGTAACCACATTTTACTAATAACGCCATGTCGGTGAAGCACTGTTTTTTACTTTTCGTAACTACACTGATATTATAGGAAGATACGAACCTTTTTCTCGTCAGACATTTTGGTATTTATATATTTTAAGGTACTATCAACACGGAAGGAACAACTCCGAAGAAAATCTAAAGATTATCAAACGAAAAGCGCACTACTGACAGATTCTTAATCCGATGGCGTGGTAATGGCGTCCGGTCGTGGCTTGGAGGAAGCAACGCAGGTTTGCCAACACATGCGCAGTCGTAACGGCGAATTGGCGCGCTTCTACGTACTAATGAACGAGTTTTTATTGGTTAGAAAAATAATATTGCTACCAATAAAAGTAAATAAAAATGAATCATAAAATAGTAATTCACAAAATGTTATGTAATTTATACAAATTATCTCTTTTTTTTTATTTATTCATCGACAGTTAACGATAGTAACTTACTAAAATCGTAAGATTTATTTAATCGACAGCATCGCGAAAATAGTGTTATTACTTCTATTCTATATCTATATAAAATAATAAAATTGTGACTAGAACATTCTAGAAGCCTGGTTATAAATAGAAAATCAATTGACTTCCCTGGTATTGCCAACTGCAGAGAGCTACATCCGTTACTAGTGTTGTACAGTATCGATAGATGACGTCAAACGGAAGTTTTTAGTGCTGTGCAGAGTCGAGAAAGCGTTCCGTTTCACGTGTTTTAAGGGGCAAGTTTAGCAAGCGCCTTCCTTTTTAATTTATTTCAGAATATTAATTTTGATATAAGTATAACATAGAATATTTCCCTGCATATACACGATTTCCTGTTTTTAAAATAAATGAATATATAATGAGGCACTAGTAGAGATCCAATTTATATATGTAGTATCTTAATTCTAAAACTTTTCCCGTTGCCAGAATAGGCTGTTTTTTAAAAAGCTTTTATTTTAGTTATTATTTCTGAAACTATGTCGGTTATCACTTGAGTTTTAAAGTTTTCCATTATTTTATAGTTGTTCTAGCTTTAATACAGTAATCTAAAGAGCACGATATAACTTTGACGATAACCAAACCATAACCAGCCGTGAGATTGCCGCCCATTGGGTAAATCAGCGATTTGACAACAGAAAATAAATGGTACGGTTATCGTTATTAAATGGTGCAACTCCCCGTTATGTAGTTACGGGGAAAACCTTACCTACTGCCTGAAGCCTAGTTTTTATTTCACCATGTGTGTTTTATGTACAACGTTGTTGTTTCCCAAATGGTTTATGTAACGCTATGTGTCATGAAATTGCGGATTTGTGTGTAGGGCAGCATTGATAAAAGCCTGTAGCCAGTTGGGAATAACGGTCAACAGGACTCACCTTTTTTGTTTGAATATAGCTTGATTTAAATAAAAATGTTTTAGTAAACACTTGATGCAATTTTTTTATGAGCGCGTTTTATATGAAATAATTCGTGTACGTGAGGTTACTGGGATGATTTTGCGTTTAATGGACGAGGGTTACAAATGCGCAGAGTAAGGATTTTTTTTGGAAAAAAAATAGGTATTAATATAGAGGACTTATGGCTTACGTAGACAGTAGACAGATGCAGGACTATTTAAGTAAGCTTTCAGTGAAAGTTGCTAATATGTATGATACTAGTAGCAGTTCACGGTACCCGAATCTGACAAATTTTAACAATCAAACATCAACCTACCACTATTGGGATAAGGTTGAAAATCTATTGCAGAAATTTGACAGATTGTGGTATCTTGACGTACTGTAGTCTGTATAACATTCCAATTTGCAGTAGGCTGACTATAATAAACTCTGACATGGGGATTTAAACTTAGATCGGTTCGGGCCCACACGCTTATGTAAATACAGAGCGTAGGAGTATAATTTAAATAGCAGTTCAATCAAATTGCCTTGCTACTGAAAAACCCCAATAATTTAAGTATTTGGAAAGGATAAAATAAAATTTCCCCCATAGAACTTTGCTCGTTTTTCATCTAAGGATTACTTTCGATTACATTTCGACGTGACCATTAAATGGGGGTCCGATTGAAATCTTCATTATTACTCCTCTCCGATAGTTATTGTGGGAATTTAGGTGGGAATAAATGGGTAGCTGTGGTAAAAACTGGTTTTCGTTTAACAAATACCGATGCTTTCATAATTATTTAATATCTATAATAAGATTTCAGTACTTTTACTTTTCGTTAAGCAAACATAATTAAAGTTTTACATAGTTGCAATTTTATTTTCCTGGTTACAATAATGAAACTTAATACAATTTTGCTAAAACACGAAACTTGCACACCCCAAACTAAATCCCCGCTACAAACATTATTAAGCTCCATAAAAAGGTAAGTAAAAAGAGGTAGCATGACGCAAATTGTTACCCCATTCTGCTTGCACATACAAAAGGTGATTGTTGTTCCTCGCGCCCGCCATTGGGGTGCAGCGAGCGCACTTGTTAACTACACCGAAAGCACTCACAGTTGCACGTTGCTCGCTCTGGGCTGTGCTCGCTTCCACTGCACTCTTGCTTTTAACATTACGACGTAATTATATGCATTTAGTGTGCACGTATTGCCAATTTTATTTAGGTAAAATACGGGGTAAAAACATTCGATTTTTAGGCGTAATGTACCCTACTTAATACGCATTTTTAATAAGGTTCTGCTGTTTTTATGGCTTTAGAGCGAAATCAATTACTAAAGTGATTTGAAAATGAAGTTTGATCGTTAAAGATTTAATCCTTAGCGCAATTTGCTGGCAGTCTTGGTTAGCAATGCAAAAGTATGCAATGCAATTAGCTATTCCATTTGTAAGCCAATAAACGCTTACGTGGTATTCCGATAGACTCTTTCCGTGGCTTTGTTAACGACCCCTGAACTCATTCCTTCATTACTATTCGATTTTATTCAAAGACAATTTGCACTCGATTTTGTGTCGACAGTTGGCTTGGAGCATTTAACGAACCGGAACCGCCTGACCGAGGGGCTTTTGTTTATAGAGCTTTTTTTACCTTTAAACGAAAAAAAAAACCAATCAGATAGTTATGAACGCACACAAAAAATATAAATACGATTATGAGCACCGCCCATTCTGATTTGCCAGGGGGTAAGAAAATGGCATCTCTGGTTGTTTAAATTCTCTTAGGCAGTTTGAGAATTCTAGATCAGTTAACTTTGGTTAGAATTGTTTCTTAACGGTCTGTTAGATGTCGCATTGTCTGTTATCGGAGATTGCGAGAATGGATTAGCTGTACGTCTGCGTGTTACATCTCATGACCTATTCGGACCAACTGCCAAGACCTGAACCTTCTTATATAGGTACCTAGATTCCGAAAAATTCAGTAGCTTTTGCCAGCGGTTTGCCCGCGTAAAACTTAAAATCCCGTTTCTTCCTGTTTCTATAATTTCAGGAAATACTTCTTATCTTGCGTGAGAGCCTTAGATGAACCTCTATCCAAAATGTCAGCTTAACAGGTTCACCGCTTTGAGCCCTGCGTTGATGTGTTAGTGAATGATTCAGGACATTGATTTTTATATGTACATATTGGTTATTCTTATTTAATCTATATGTATTGAACTGCACTGAAAATATTTTACAAATATATATATGAGTTTTCAGTTTTCAACCATATTGTTGTATTGTTATTATTTAAAACTGAGCACGGATCGGTATTTATTCCAAGCCCATTATCCGTAGCGAACCATTCGTGCAGTTGAGAGTGCAATTACAGAATATTGCTCGAAATATTGTTGTGAAAGGAAATAGCTATAGCTATATTTTTATTTTCGAATCTCGCTGTATTGAATTACATATAAACGCATTCAAAGGTACTACGAATAGTTCACCAGAAATATTTAAACAAAAGCTTTCAGTAATTTCCATGCGTCCGAAAATAATATCCTGGTATACTACATCCCTTAGTGTAGGCTTTAAGAGCCAATGCAAAGTGAACTTTACGCCCGTTATCCCAAAATCTACTTTTGTACGTTATCCTTCCAAGGTTCGTGAACTTACGGCCGTGTGGACAATTTGCGCGAATGTAAAGCAGTATCCAGACCACTCAACATGATGGGGTTATATGATTATGTGATGCGTTTTTCATGTCCCCATTTTATTCCTTTAGTACGGACGGTATACTTTATTAGCATTCTTCACGTGAACTTTGACGTTTCTGCTTGGGTAGTTTTGTGGTGTGATAAAGGGTTTGTGAGGTATGTAACGCTGGGTTGGTAATTTTGTATTACGTATGCTCATGACCCTTAACACATTTTAAATGTTGTTAAATTAAGGTTTTATCGAAAAAAATTGAAGCCTGTCCTACCCTGTCTAAAAATAGGTATCTCTAAAACAGTCTCGAATCACGTGAATTGTAAAGTTTTTTCAATACAAAATCCTCTTCATGACCTTCAAAGATAAAAGCATGGATGTACAGACTACAGCAGGTCAACGTATACGAATCTGTAAAATTTTACCAATCGAAAATTCACGTTCCACTGTTTTCATAAGGTTGAAAATCTATCTCAGAAATTTGACAGATTGTGGTAACTTGATGGGCTGTCGTCTGTACTAATACACATACCTCCTGTGCCTCCACTCCACTTCTATGATCCGTATATCTTCCTAGTTCGTTCTTCGTTGTCTTCTAATGGCCGTTCCCAATAACCTATCTAACTCTGGATTTGCTTACCAGAGATAGGAATTTGACATAACTTGTATGGGGCTAATGTCAAAATTCTATCACTAGTAAGCAAATCCAGAGATAGACAGAGTATTGATTTCCGCAGTAAAGAAAGGATGAGGGTAAATAAAATGAAACACTTTTCCTATTGTTTATTGTACCTTACCTTTTTCTTTCTAAAGATATAAGACGGTGTTTGTCTTGCTTACTTTGCTGTTTTCATTGTAGATTTTTATTGGGAGGGTGTTCGAATTTGGTTTGTTGAACAAACTTAGGTAATAAATATGAAGTTTGGATTGGTGGTTGGATCCCTTATTCTAAGTATATCTGAGATTTGAATCTTTCTTAATGCGATGCTAATAGATACATTTACCTGTGTTTCTTCAAATTGACAATTGTAACAATTTCGATCAACTTTGTAGTGACCTAATTATTGTGTACTTAAATTCTGGGAACAATCGATACTTCTGCGAGAACATTTACAATTTATGCTTATAACTTACCAAGTAAGTATTAAGACTTTACCTCGCGAACAATTTCAAATACAAGAAACTTGAAAGTGGCCTCTGAAACTTCGGGAGGGCTGTTCCGTCAGAAGTCCTTTTGTAGATTTCTCGATATGAAACTTTATTGGTCACGTTGTTTCTCGCTTTACCAACCCCTTTGCGAATATAATTATTATTGCGACTACTATAATAACACAAACAGAAACCATGTAGGAACAAAAACATTGTTTGCGTCATTGTTTGAAATACCTTCGAACTTCTAACGATTTGGTTTCACTTTAGCCCGATTTTGTATTGTTTGATGATAGGCCGAATTTTACTTTTACTTACCATTTCCCAGAAACGCTTCAATCACTTTATAATTGGAAAGAATTTCTCGAAAATCNAGAATATTGCTCGAAATATTGTTGTGAAAGGAAATAGCTATAGCTATATTTTTATTTTCGAATCTCGCTGTATTGAATTACATATAAACGCATTCAAAGGTACTACGAATAGTTCACCAGAAATATTTAAACAAAAGCTTTCAGTAATTTCCATGCGTCCGAAAATAATATCCTGGTATACTACATCCCTTAGTGTAGGCTTTAAGAGCCAATGCAAAGTGAACTTTACGCCCGTTATCCCAAAATCTACTTTTGTACGTTATCCTTCCAAGGTTCGTGAACTTACGGCCGTGTGGACAATTTGCGCGAATGTAAAGCAGTATCCAGACCACTCAACATGATGGGGTTATATGATTATGTGATGCGTTTTTCATGTCCCCATTTTATTCCTTTAGTACGGACGGTATACTTTATTAGCATTCTTCACGTGAACTTTGACGTTTCTGCTTGGGTAGTTTTGTGGTGTGATAAAGGGTTTGTGAGGTATGTAACGCTGGGTTGGTAATTTTGTATTACGTATGCTCATGACCCTTAACACATTTTAAATGTTGTTAAATTAAGGTTTTATCGAAAAAAATTGAAGCCTGTCCTACCCTGTCTAAAAATAGGTATCTCTAAAACAGTCTCGAATCACGTGAATTGTAAAGTTTTTTCAATACAAAATCCTCTTCATGACCTTCAAAGATAAAAGCATGGATGTACAGACTACAGCAGGTCAACGTATACGAATCTGTAAAATTTTACCAATCGAAAATTCACGTTCCACTGTTTTCATAAGGTTGAAAATCTATCTCAGAAATTTGACAGATTGTGGTAACTTGATGGGCTGTCGTCTGTACTAATACACATACCTCCTGTGCCTCCACTCCACTTCTATGATCCGTATATCTTCCTAGTTCGTTCTTCGTTGTCTTCTAATGGCCGTTCCCAATAACCTATCTAACTCTGGATTTGCTTACCAGAGATAGGAATTTGACATTACTTGTATGGGGCTAATGTCAAAATTCTATCACTAGTAAGCAAATCCAGAGATAGACAGAGTATTGATTTCCGCAGTAAAGAAAGGATGAGGGTAAATAAAATGAAACACTTTTCCTATTGTTTATTGTACCTTACCTTTTTCTTTCTAAAGATATAAGACGGTGTTTGTCTTGCTTACTTTGCTGTTTTCATTGTAGATTTTTATTGGGAGGGTGTTCGAATTTGGTTTGTTGAACAAACTTAGGTAATAAATATGAAGTTTGGATTGGTGGTTGGATCCCTTATTCTAAGTATATCTGAGATTTGAATCTTTCTTAATGCGATGCTAATAGATACATTTACCTGTGTTTCTTCAAATTGACAATTGTAACAATTTCGATCAACTTTGTAGTGACCTAATTATTGTGTACTTAAATTCTGGGAACAATCGATACTTCTGCGAGAACATTTACAATTTATGCTTATAACTTACCAAGTAAGTATTAAGACTTTACCTCGCGAACAATTTCAAATACAAGAAACTTGAAAGTGGCCTCTGAAACTTCGGGAGGGCTGTTCCGTCAGAAGTCCTTTTGTAGATTTCTCGATATGAAACTTTATTGGTCACGTTGTTTCTCGCTTTACCAACCCCTTTGCGAATATAATTATTATTGCGACTACTATAATAACACAAACAGAAACCATGTAGGAACAAAAACATTGTTTGCGTCATTGTTTGAAATACCTTCGAACTTCTAACGATTTGGTTTCACTTTAGCCCGATTTTGTATTGTTTGATGATAGGCCGAATTTTACTTTTACTTACCATTTCCCAGAAACGCTTCAATCACTTTATAATTGGAAAGAATTTCTCGAAAATCGTGATTGATTTTTCATACACGACGGAATGTTTTCCAGTTTCTCGATTTGATTTACAGAGAAAATTCTTGGAAATATTTCAACGATTCCTCTACGAGTCTTACCTCCTTTGACTTACCTTTCCGTGGAAAAATCTCGAAAGCGATATTTGAATTTGGAAAGAGTTTCTAACGTTGATGGTTTACTAACCTCCTTGCGGAAAGAATTGTGAATAAATAAGTTTGAAGGTTTCTTCCTTGACGACTCCTGTGGGGCATTCTGCCTTGAAGCCCCGGTACAGGCGCTTGAGCTCGGGCTCCGTGAAGCGCGTGGCCCGCCGCAGTGCCGCTATCGAGTCCGGCCGATACCGCGGCAGTTGTTCACCCAGCTCCTCGAGTTCCGAATCTGGAAATGTAATGGAAATGTGCCGGTTAGATTGTGAAGGATCTAATGCACTGGTTTTATGGTGGGTTCTAATAGGTCCACCAGGATTAGAGTAAGAGAATACCCTTCTTGATTTAGACTGGACAAAAAGTTGGTTTGGTTGCTGGTCTCAGTGGGAAAATCAACGGGCCTTGTGATCTCTATTTAGGTTTTAGTACAACACCGCATAATTTGGCTTTAGCCGCCAGCCATCCGAAAATAATAGTTTTGAAACCGATATTTTTATTTAATTCCACTCATTTTACAAATAATTAAAAGTTCAGGTATTATAGCTTTCATCCAAGGTAAAATTTTCAAAACTTTGAAGAGTTTCAATTAGTCCAAGAAAAGTTTTATCATTAATCACACTGAATCACCTTCTATCAACAAATTAACACCTCAAGCCTGCAACTGCACTTAAACCTAACGGCTCTTCGCTCGCCGATTCCTCAAAGATGAATCTGATGAAAGCTTTTCTTTGCCATCAGTTTCGTGCCCTATCGGCAAAATGGAGGCTTTACAATGAAGGTCGAACAATAGCTCGTTTGTTTGTCGGTTATCATCTATCATTTATCGGGTAAGCATGTCATTGCAGGGAGGCCGAGATATTGAATTTGCCTGTGAAAGGAAATTCTACGCTATCCGTGGAGACTTTGGAATTTGTGGTAAACAATGTTTAGATGGGATTAGAATCATATGAGTCAAAATAAATACTATACTATATTCCGATACTTAGCGCCAATTTTACAGGTTCCGTTCCGTTTCACAGATTGCTATCTAAAACTTTATCTAGAGTCTTTGAAAATGGCCATTACTATTGTATAAATTACAATAAAATCTTGCCATTATTATAATAGCAAAAATTTGTCAAAGGCAGTGGAAAACTAATTAATTTATGCTTCAGAACTTGAAAACAAGTACTATTGAAATGATAATCAATTCTCTAATTGTGTACCTATTACAAATCTGAAACCCCTTGTGTATTTTGGCAAGTGGAACTATGGAACTAAATTGAAATGTTCTGAATTTGACAGATAGCTTTTTGCTTAGCAAACATCTCCCTTGCGAATTAACAAGATATTCTGGGCGCAGTGTTTCTGATCGCTCTGATTGCTTGTTTGTAGTTTTGCCCGTATTGTAGGTGTCAAGCTTCGAATGTTCGTGTTTAAGTGGGGTTAGTTCCCCTTTGATGATTCTTTGTGTCTTTCTTTGCTGATATACCTATCCTACTTTTCTGTCATCATTGTAACGACAGTGTAGACGAAACTAATTATCTATATTTTTGTTGTTGACACCGATTTTCCTGTAACCCATAACAAACAAGCCAAGTGCGTCGTAAAAATGATCGAATTCATAAATATGAATTTTGAGACATAAACAACACTCGTAAAATTGCCAAAGTCTACCCCGTGAACAGGTGCCATAAATTGAGAAAATTAAAACCGATAAAGGCAACTAATCAAAATGTACATTCGAACGCTTCTTATTCAAAAGAGGGATTGAACCAATATTCTCGAATATTGCTTCTTCTAAAATTAATCGACCATCATCTCGAAAGAAAATCAGATTTTTCTTAAAACAGATGTCTCAAAGACGCGTAGAAAATAAAGTTAAACTTAAGATACGTAGGTAAAGTTGCGTACTAATTAGAGTACTTACATAAATGGCTTTCGACTATGCCTCGTTTAATGCTTAAGTCTGTGCTAGTCTCGACGCATGAAGTCCGAGCAATTACTTTCTGAGCACCGTTTAGACCAACTAGTCCTCTCAAACGGTACTTTTGACTTTGTAGGTATAATTTATTAAATGCTGTGCAATAAAACTGCCTGTTATGACTGTGGGTTTCTCAGTTTAATTAATAAAACTCGTTGAGCGTGAATGTAATTACTTAATCATATTAACCGTAGATATTTAATTACGTAATGGCGATTTAATCTCATTGAAGTTTCAAACAGTGGGAAGGAAAATCTAAGTCGAACTGATTCAAGATTCATGACTAATTCTCTCGTCTAACATCTGCGTCTAACTTTCCACCACGTATAATGAAATTCGTCAGCGGCAAATTGTCAGTAATCGGTGTGTCTTAAGACTAATTGCTGAGCCCCGAATTCATCTGGAATTCGCATTCCATTTCCCTTGCAATTAGGGCTGATAACGAGCAATTTATTGCGATCCTTGCGGGTTTGTGACGTCATGACGTGTGAACCGCACTGTGGGTGATTTAAGCCTTTTTAATGATGTGCGGGCCTCATTAATGCTTGTGAAAAGTGCATATCATGTGTAGCTTTAGTAATTCTGTTGAAAGAGCATGTATCTTTTTCCTGTTGAGATGTTTTTTAAATATCTATAGGTCGGTTTAAAAATGCTGTAGAATTTATCTCAAAGGCCTGTAGAATGTAAAATAGGTTTTATTCTAGACGTTTAAATAATTGCAATGTATCCATCCAGTGTTCTCTATCTGTCTCCTGTGGTGGATGTGGTTCGTGACGTCACGTGCAGCCATATTGCGCACGAGATATACTGAGATATCCGTTTGGTTTTGACAGATATTTAAATCATGCTAACCCGGATTTCGTGCATCTCAGTTGTGGATATACATAATGTATTTATTTTGTACTTTAATAAGATTTAAATGGTGGATTTCAAAACTGAATTCTATAAGTTGTACCAAAAATATGATGAAAAAGATAATGAAACAGTTGAAGTAGCTTTTATAACCAGTTTAAATATTTAGATTTAGAGCAAGAATAACTGTCACAAACAGCATCCGAAAAACAACAATCTCTTAATCTCCTGTCCAAAACCAACGATTTAGGTACATTAATGTTGTGATTAGAATATTTAATTAAGTAAACAGGATGGTCAGACGGACAGAATCTAAAATTAGTCAATTTTCCAGGGAACAAAACGAGTCCATGGCAAATCCTGTCCCGTTAACGAATTTTAATATTAGATACCTGCTTTCATTTCTATTTAAGGTGTGATTTCCCCAGCGGTTATTTATTGGATTAGGAACCGAATTCTAATACAGGTTTAATTTGGATATTGTTATTTAGCTATTTCATTCATAATTAAAATCAAACCTTAAGGCACGAGGAAAGCTGTTTATTTCACTTAGAGAGTTCAACTATTACTTCAACCTTTTATAGATCTACCGAGTAATCTTTTCAAATCAGCACTGCTGGCTTTAAATTCAGTTGTTTTACGTAGCTTTCTATGTAAAAAGAATACGTTACAAAAACTATAAGTAATGTTTAATATTAACGCAATTCAACCGCATTTAGAAAAGTGCTAATAAAATCCTGTATCTTAGTCTCAACTTGTTATACAACTCATATACATAACAGTGTCTGTACCTTGCTTCACATTCACAGTGCAGGGAAACTTCTAGACATTACCATACGTGGGTGCAGTTCAACTTATGAGCTTTTAGTATAATGAAACACGCTCGATGTTTCAACCTAATTGTACGTTAACGATCCCTCAACATTGCCTACCACTAAAAGCATAAAGAGTATTTTGTCGCAGAAAAAATATTGTATTTTTTGTCTCAAACATCCGAAATATTTACATAGAAACCACACCTTCATCCCACTACAGCATAAATCACACAAACTGAGTCATATATCTCGATGATTCGACGGAATAGTTCTGAGGACTCGTAAAAAATACGCGTAAGGAACACGACAAAATTGAACTGTGGCAATCTGTGGCTTCATGCGACTCGATATTATCGGTCCAACGTCGGGAACTCCGGATTATGTCGTGGCTACGTGCTTCGCGTGCCTGCCGCCATCTTGAATATCAAATACGTGCGTTTGACACTTCAGATGCCGCGAAAATGCTCGTAAATGACTTGCGTACATCGAAACGTCGCGAGAACGCACTTCCTAAATTATGAGAGTTACTATAAATTTTATGTAGCTCGTGTCTCGGTCCACAAGACAGAAAATATGGAGGTTTTTGTAAGTTGGGTTGAAAAGGGTTTCCTTGCTGAGTTGTCGGCTTATTTCATGAGAACATTTTTGGGAGAACCAATTCTTTATGGTTCTTTGATAAAGAGACTAGAAGTATTGTTGTGGAAAATCTACATCACTAGATTCCTTAAAGACAAAAATAATAAAAAATAAACCCGTCTCATCAAACCACTCTCACAAAACCCCAAAGCTATTGAACAATATTTGCACAATATTTGATTTTACCAAACCTGTATTTTTTCCATTCTGCAGCAAGGTAGGAATTTCCATCGATTGCAAAACTGTAGAGATCCGCTTTTGATTTTGCTTTATCAGAGAACGGATTTTTCGAATACTGCGCATTGAATACCTACACCGTATCCAGCACCTACCGCATTGCGTCTCATTATTGTAATTTTTTCAATTCACTTTTTTTAGGCGAGTGGGAAATCATCAAATGAAGGGTCTCATTGTGGGTGGAGCGCAAGCGAATGTCAAACTCTATTTAAAACCCACCCATGTTCCTTCAGAGGTCCTATATGATTCAAGGCCGCAGTAACTCTTTCAAACAATTCCCAACATTAGAATTCTCTGAAAGAACAATTTGCGGTTACAAACGATGGAGTTGGCAAGTCAGGTGTTTGCTATCGCTACCAAGTTTCAGCCTATCAGTGTTTCGGAGACTTGAAATATTACAAGTAGGCGCGATTGTGGAAACTTTAGGGTAACTCGTGCCTGTTTTCAATTGATTTTTGAGTGTTTAATGCTGGGCTGTTAATTTATTATTGACGCTTTTAATTTTTTATTAAAATAAGACATACCTATATCCTTCTCAGCTCAGTTTTTTTTGATTGGACATAGAATCGTTCGTTTGTTTAATGATATCTTATACAGAGGTGTATTTTAATGATGATATTTTAATGCGTCATAAGATTATGACGTTTCATTTCTAAACCTTTTAACCACTAACAAAAAATTACCAACGCATAACCCAAACTATAATGAAATTACACTGTAGGTACTAGGCTTAACAAATTACACATCTAATTTCTCAACCCTGACAACTAAAACCAGACTTTAATAGATTAAATGATAACACTCCTGAAATAGATCAATTCAAGGGCCCATAAATATCTGTCGGGCCCAACCCTACGAATTTAGTTTATCGGAAGGGAATACTGAAATGAAATGGGTCACTTTGGACAGCGAACGTTCCCTTGGGAATTAAATGCATTGTAATTCTATTACGGAACTAATTCTCTATTGTGCTGCTTAAATGGAGTATTGTGTTAAGGAATTTGCAAGTATTAATTGTGATGACAATCTGTTTCGTATCAAAATCGTACGTTAAGATAACATAAGATACATAAACATATCTAAATACGTGGCTTTCTATATATTACATCATAATTATGACAGGTTAGTAAAAAAAAAACTTAAAACTAATACTAGAAGGCGTCGAAAAATTCCTCCCCATCGCTGCCGACCGGGAGCGTGCCCAAAAGGCTGGCAGCATTGCCACGCTGAGTAGCAATGCTTAATCTTTATCCGTTAATTTACGGTTATACATAGATTGAAATTTGATATAACCTCCATATAAATTGCGTTAAAGTCCAATATCTAATCATAAGACCACGGATAGATAGTTTATAAAAATCCACAGGTATGAATATTCAAGAAAACATTAATTTTACCATCACGTACCAAACCCTCCAAATAATGAAATAGGCGCCAATTTCAGCCATTATCTTGTAATTAGTTTATCAAACATGCAAATAAATTCCATAATCGAAATTAATCTACTGAACAGAATGATTAATTCCTAGTCTATAAATACGTCCTAACATCTTATATCTACGTGAATAATGTTCCCGGTTTGATCTCGACGTGTCGCCGTCGTATTGTGAAAACTTCGCGCAGTTTTTCAAGGGTTTTACAAAGATTTCCCGCGCTTTTGTGAAACGAATGAATTAATACTTCTTTTGAACTTGATTTATAGTTGGCTTGTGTTATCGAGTTTATTCGGATGTTCTTTTTAAACCGCATACGACGAAGTTTCAATGTGAGGTCGTCTAGATATATAGTATTAAAATGAAACTTGCTTAATTTCGCAATTTGGACTAAGTGAAGTGTAATTCGATTAATATTTTCTCAAAGCTGATCCTAAATCGACTTGCGATATTGGTAAGTTCATGGCATTAACAAATTATTAAGAAGTTAGCAAGAGCGTAATTACATTAGTAAGAATAATCTGTTTTAATAGTACCTATGGTCTGTTCGCGATAGGAATAGAAAGAAGTTTAATAAGGCTCTTTTAGGCGTCCACTTTAAAATAAAATTACAACAAAAATGATTTCGCTCAAGATTGATGTGGAAAAAATATAATTAATTTAAATAACAGCCGGCACACTTAATTGTACATATTTAACCTATGTACTTTCTGAAATTACAAGATTTCCATTTAATATCGTTTATTTTTACATTCTGTTGTCGTGTCGACGTTAAAAAAATCTTAAAGAAGCAGGGGTAGAGAGTACTGGGAATGTTTTCACGTCACTGTCAATTTTCTCAGACAGTCTCAGACCAAGTCACAAAATGTATAATATCGAAAATTTTCGTTTAGTTAATTTATGGATTCACAAGGCAAGGAAAATAAAATAATTAATTTTAATAGCAGCTACCACGCATAATTATTCTTATTTAACCTATCGACCATATGAAATTATAAGGCTTTCATTTAATATTGTTTTTTTGTAATATTCTGTCGTTGTCTAAAATCTAATAGTATCAAAACGTTTACACGTATTTCTACCAAAACTAAAATCTTACTCTATTCTCTTCATAAACTGTGGCAGTACGTGAATTTTTCATTTTGGGAGGTTTTGTCAAATATGATCTATCAAATTGTGTGAGTGCACCTTTTCTCGTTATAACTGAATTTTCGTGATTTTGTTGTTTATTGTTACTGTTATTATTGTCCGAAATAATAAATCGTTTAAATTAGAGGAAGTGAAGCGGTAACTTCCTCAAGCACTAACATATATTATGACAGAGAAATGGCAATCTTGCTTTGTTAATACGATTAAAGAAGAGGAAAAGTTTTGTCAACTTAATAGTATAATACATAATGTCGTTGAAAGTTTCGTTTTTAACGTTGGTGGAACTTCTTCATCATAATCATCACCGTCATCAACAGAGGACGATGACTGACAGAATAAAATTAGTCACCTGTCATCTCCATTGTATTAATTTATTAATTTTGTATACAAAATTATTGTTACTAAACACTGTTTCATTTCACGTCATTCACCTCGTGACGAGTACATAGATAGGAAATAATTTACTGTATGCCATACATATTATTTATTCAAATTATTTGAACTTAACTTGAAACAAAAGGTATCGTACTCCTGCTTCTGCGAGCCTCTTTTTTCTAACGTTATCGTGAACAGGGTATAGATATACATATTGTCAATATCGTGTATAAAGTACAAATAAATCGTATGCTAATTCCTGAATATGTGTATTCAGAATTCGAATCTATTCCAATTTCAAAATGCTTCCACATAAAACATATCACCATAATTTACTAGAATACAACTGGCAATTGAGAACAAAACACTCTGTGTCCCCACACGGCAAGAAACGTGATAGATAGAGAACAAACAGTCTAAGGAAATTGCTTTTACTTGGCGTGGAACGGAAATTTTGCACAGTGGGCGCGTGTGGACACGAGCCAGCCACAATTGTTAGAAATACATCAAAGGTTTTCATACATCGTTATGGGGATTTCCATTTATCATTCCAGTGTTGGCTCTCTGCCTATTATGCTGTGGTACTTAATAAGCCTCGTGACAATATGTTAAGTTAGGTCTAAGTGAGTTGTTAGTAGAGTTCTGGCAAATACATATGTTTGAACATTCATTCGAAGCAGTGGCAAAAGTGGTTCACAGTGATAAACGATAGAACATGAGACATTCACAATCAAGAACTCGTTGTCGTATTGTATACCAACTTGGTCCATGTGCCGAAATATATAACTCCATTAGTGTAGTCGTCAGTCCTTGAGAAGAATGTGCAAATAATTTACGGAAACGTTGAAGTTTGATCACTATATTTTCGAGCGCAAAGTTAGGGAGTAGACGTGTGAAGTAGCAAATCTAGGCGGAGTGGCGTCGAGATTGCATTCACACCGACACGTTTGCCTGAGCCGATTATCCGATATTGAGATTTGGACGAAATTCAATTTCGGCGCAGTCTTTCGCGATCAATCCAGTCTGGGAAGTTCGGCCGCATAGCTTTTCCGCTTGCAGCAATGCAGCGCTGAATTCGGAAACTCTAAACTGACGGCTTAGATGTCTTAAGCTAGAACTTATAATTATATACTGTCGCTGAATTCGCTTCAGTGGCTTTAGGTAACTTGTTACTTCAGACTTAAGTTGTGGTTTAAGGGTTTGGTGTTCGTTAAAGACTTTGACTTCCGAAACTAGTTATCCTCATTGAAACAGAATATCTCAAAGAGATTTGTGTTTTGTTTCTGAATGATACTGTGGACCGAAACACTGGGGGACCCAAAGATTCATTGATCCGCTCTCATGTTTATGCTTACAAAACTGTCCTGAACCTTCGTGTGCTAATTGTATAGTTCACACAAATATTTCATGTAAGCATGACTGACCAGAAGATTTGACCTTGCCGTTATTAAGAAAAACTGGCGTCAAAATGCTAAATAATGCCTATTAATTTACTACCGTAGCCTCGCAAGAAATAAGGGTAGGAAAAACACGAGGAAGTACGTGTTAATTACTAATTACACACAACGCTGTCACGAACATTCTGTGTGTTTTGTGGCGAAGTAAATAAGCTTTAGGCTAGGATCTTACAGCGACCCTGTTTAATGAAACGGAATATCTCGATGCTATTGTCTGGCTTTTTTCAATGGCTGCGGAATTTTGTGGCAAGATATTTTTGAGGGAATGTATTTTTTGTTTTGATGTGAGATTTTAATATTTTTGTCCAAATTTTTGTTGCTGCTAATTAGATGAATGTAATTGGCTATTAAACAGTCATTCTCTGGACCTTCTGTTGACCATAGTCTTTACGTATTTTGAGGAATATAGGTACACGGCAATCATAAAGTTCCAAATCTTAACTTAAATCAATTAATTTAATTACTCTCCCGGGAAACCAAGACTCCAACAGAAAGTAAGAATAATTTTCAAAGAACCGTAACAAACAATGCAATATTCGTCTAGAGAGTAAAAAACAAAACTGCATGTGCACTAATTAAGGCTGATCTTTTATTCAGTGCAGTGCAGTAAGACTGGGAGAACAATATCCGACCACAAGGAAATCGGCTTCAACACGCGTTGCGCTGCAAAATGCAAGAGGTTTGCCCACATCGTTGAATAAAATTTTAATAATGCAATGGCCTTTCTATTTTGTGTTTTTGGATATATGTACGAGAATTTTTAACACTGGTTTTGTGGTTTGGTTTTTTGTATAAAGAAGTGAAATGCGGTGGACTTTCTTTTGTGCAGTTTGTGCCTCCATTTTTTTCTAAAATAAATAAATGATGAGCAAAGTGGAACTAAATACTGCTCAAACATTCCGATCAAGTAATCTATTCCATATATAAGTTGTCTAATCTAACCTTATTATCCGTCATTGTAAATGATTAGATTTTTTAAAGAGTTCTCATTTGTGAGGATGCCTTGTCCACATAATTTATTAAAATGACACGGAATTAAAACACGGTGGCGGAAATGACATAAGCACACTCTTGTTCAAATGAAATAAACTATTCTAAATACCTACGCCAACCTACGTACATTCGCTCACGGAGCGGACCCGTCAAGCTAGCACATGTGAAACCACAAAGCCAGTCTTCCAGTCAGTAATGAAACTGTTGTATGTCAGCGTCAGGTCAGAGGCGGTGACCACGTGTACGTGACGCCGCCATTTGACGAAGACAGACTTACTTCAGCAGTTGGGCACTGTACAAGGTACATTAATGTAAATCTTCCTAATAGGTTTTATGAACGCGAAAAGTTAGAATGTATGTTTGTAACTCTTTCAAGCAAAAACAACTTGGCAGATTTTGATAAAACTTGCTAGTATTATAGCTTGCACTTGGTGTTCGCTGGTGTTTGACAAATGAAAATCTAAGATTAGAAAGTATAGAACGACAAAAAAAACTGCAATTTGAATTTCTTATCTCTTCTGCTTCTTCTATTTTGTGGTCTGAAAACCGTTACACAAAATGCACATTCCACTGAATTCAGCCATGCAAGATACTTAAGAATATATTCGCAAATTTTCGTAAGTATTTGAGGAAATTACCAGGAAGTAAATCGAGAATTTTCGAGAACATTTAGTTTCACTGAACGTAGGTAAATCTGCCCACGCTCGTGTGGTTTTTGTTAAAAATAGGAAAAACATTTATTTGTTGCAACTTAAAATTTCTAAGTTATAAAGGTTACTGTTCCATTTGATCTATAATTCGAGGGACACCCCGAATATTTAAAGGTTCAAATTGTGCATGACTACTGCAGTTCTTTGAAGCTCAAAAGGATTTTAAAGTTGCCACTTTCACAGACTGGCAACATTAGTTCAACCAATGCTACTGCAAAGAAGTGCATACGCCGCCTCATCAACCTACCACTATCTGCCAAATTTCTTCAATAGATTTTCAACCTTATCACAATAGTGGAAGGTTAATGTTCGATAGGTGATTGGTCTGTACTTCTTGAATAGGTATCCGTTTCACGGTTGTGTCATTGTACGGCTTTTACTCCTGTACCTGTGTTGTCAGGTACAATACGTTATCAAAGTGTGTACATGTCCCTTTTATTGTTTGGTCACCCTCAGGGATAACCTTTGCCTCGGAAGTTTTAAGGGTTATATTGTACTTTTATTGATTAAAACCGCATTCCTCTGGATGTCTGCGGTTGAAGGGACTGAACTCGCTTACGGGTATACCGTTCATTTCGAAGTTTACAACTTACAATTTTACCTATAATACGTTGAATAATAATAGCGTCCAAGGCTGATTATCGGCCACGGCGGCTGTTCTCGTGTAAGGAGATCAGCCAGCTGTGCAGGACATAGTGCACAAGCATTTGCAAAGACACAGGTGCACTACCTATTCCCTCACCCTCATAATCCGATGGTACGAGCTATGAGACGGAAATGTTGAAAGAAGTTACTTTTAGAAGATAAAATTGTGTCCAGATTTATATAAGAGCAACTTGAACTACGGCTTAGTTCATAATCGATTTCCCCAATATAATCTAAGTTTAGCCTAACCCTTAACAAGCGGTTTTGTGTGGGTTGCTAAATCCTGCGTCGTGAGGTGAAACACCGAACTAGGTTAGTTAAGGAAGATTATGGCAACGTATTATCGAAATTCTTAACGAGTTTGCTTGGTATTAATATTCATATCCAAACTCAATGTTAAAATGGACTTTATTGAGCGCAAGTTAAAGTTAAGAATCAAGTATATGACGTCATAATGCGATTTGAACTGCCGCAGCAGATCCAAAAACGTTTTGTCTACCTTCGCTCCGGGATATAAGTACAACAAGCGACAATACTTTTTGGACTAAAGCCAGGGCTCAAAGAAAACAGCTGTGAATTAAATGGTTTGCTTTTAGAATTATGACCTCTATTTCCACATTTTCTGTTGGATTTTGACAGATTTTTCCTTGGCGGAGGTACAAACTTTCAGGTTAAGCAACGGGTGAAATGTTGGTTTTTACGTAATGGGGCACGTGAGAACTTTGTTAAGTATTTTGTTTTAAACATTTTTATGGCTTCAACATTTTGAAATTAGAACTTTTATATTTTGTTCTAACTCTGGTGAGTAAACCTCGCATTTCAAAAGAGTTAGGTTCAGTTTTGTTGAGTTTGAAATATATTTAAACGCTTCATTGGTTTAAATTGTTGAGGTAGAAATAATGAAAACAAATGGGTAATGAAAAACTTTGGTCAAGTCATAAACAACTGTAATAAATTAATTGTATGTTACGCAAGTTTTAACATTTAATTAATGTCTAAAACACGTGTGTATAAGAAATGAAATGCTTCAAAGTTGTTCTACCGTATTTGAAATTACTCATTGTTTTGGCTTTTAATTTTTTAACATTATGAGCAACAACGATGACATTATTTTTATTTTTCAAAAGGTGCGTTATAAATTTATAATGCTACACTAATAAAATGATACCTGCCGAAAGTTCAAAGGAATTTATATTTCCAGACTTCGCGTTCATTTATATCAGGAATTATGAGCAACACAGGCATCCAACAAGGTCTTAAGCAAGAAAAAAGGAAGATCTAAAGATACGTTATACTTACAGTCTACGCAGAAATCAATTTATCTTTATTTGCAGCAAAGAGGTAATTCCCCTAACAGCGATTTCTTTCATTATTTATTTTCTTCTATCTGCGCGAAGGTTTTGTTTTTCTTGCTTATTATTTATGTTACCTTTTCATGTTAGTGTTTGGGATCGACACGTTTAAGGATGATTTGTTGATTCCGGTTCTATGTATCGACGGAAAATACTTTTTCATATTCGAATTAAGTATGATGTAAAACTATATTCTAATGTAACCGTAATTTTTTGATTTATATTGATTAAAAATGTCAGGTGTATAAAAGGTTAAAGATCTTTATTCATTATCATCGACCTTTTTATCTTCCCCCTTCTGGACACGGCCGCCTCTCACACAGAGAAAGATTGAGCGTTAGACCAGGCTTGGTCAATGTGGGTGGTGACTTCAGACTTTATATAGGCCAAGCTTCCTCCTGATGTTTTCCTTCACCTTTAATCAGTTATTGATTTGTGTGTGTGTTACACACTATGTTTATTAAATTTAACATCAACCACACACCACGTGACCTTGCTATCTTCAACACCCCAATAAAAAAGATCTTTCTTCAAAATATGTGTCGTAAACAAAACACAATCTTGGAGCACAACCCTTAGAAGTGTCGGCATACACTGTACTACAATGATTTGTATGTGCGATCTCCCGTTCCTCCCCACCCAGTCAAGGAAAAAGTATGTCGGTTAAGATAATGGAAAAATCATCACAATAACTTTGGGATGTCTCCCACAATTCGTGTTAGATTAACCCTGAATCATTGGCTTTTGTTTTCGGTGTTCTTCGCCGATATTTTTTGCTACTTCTTGGTATATGAAATGGGTGTTTTTGTACTAGTGTTTTATTGATAGAATTCTCGAATTTTGGTATGTTCGTATTTCGAACATTTCAGTACATTCTAGTTATTTCGAGTTACCGAATTCAATTAAGTCGTGCAGAATACAGTTTAATGGAAATAAAATATACGAGTACTAACTATATGTAAGTGTAAAGTTATAGCTATTATGAACACTTAGAGAATTTTAATACGCACATCGTGCTGACAAGAAGAAACTTGATATTTCAAGCAAGATTAAACTTCTTTTCATTTCGTAAATGCATTTTTATTAGCAAAGGCCTATAAAGTTCGCAAAAAATATCTATAAATTCGTCAAAAGGACGATAAAATTGAGACGGCATTACTTATCGTGTTCAAATAAGATAGGTATTAAAGTCGCTTCGAACGACTTCGCTTAATGCCGAGACCTAATCCGACTTCAAGTTTAATGTTATTTTAAGCTGACGCCCAATGAGCTAACACTTTTACTTTATTTGACAACTTGCTTTCGTTTCGCCTTGTATTCGCAAAGGTCCAATTTGTTCGTTTTTAGAAAATGTCATTCAAAAATTTCAAAATGTCATCATCAGCTTTTCATAGTCAATTTTATTACTTGGATGAAAAAGGGTTAGACCTATGGGCATTTATCTAAGTAACGAGGTCAAGCATATCAAATTAAATGAAATCAAATCAAATCATTTATTTCTGTTAATAGGTTTCACAGAACACTTTAACACGTCAATAATTTTTAACTAGATGAGGCCGGTATTTCCTATCTGACTACCTTGAGAAGAAACACCGAAACAAACTCAAGGGTCAAAGTCTCTTTTAAAGTCCAACATAAACAAGTGTGCACAATGGATGAACACTGTGGGTTCATGTCTGAAATGACCTTTTTAAGAAAGTGTCATATCAACAACAAAACTAAATGAATCCCACATTGTTCACACATTCACAATTAATAATAAGAAAATAATAATACATCTACTTAAAAACAGTAGGTAAACATGTCAGTATGTAAACAAAAAAAAAATGACAAAGAAAATGAATATTTACTATAATATGCAATAGAAACTAAGAAAGCGGAAAAATAAATAATAGTAACAGCCTATGTCAAATAAGTTTGTCTTCTAACATTTTTATAATATATTCGTGTAACATGAGGATCATGTCGGTCAATGCTTTTTAAGTTCAAACAGAAGAGAATATATTGAAAACTAAAAGTAAATCGTCAAAGCAGCTAGAAGCTGACCAGTCCCGACTGACGGCACCCGTTCACGAGCATGACGAATGTATCAGCCCCACTTAGCTCAACCATATTGAAGGGAACTTAATGACCCAACACACACCGCCACCGTCATCAAGACATTTTAGTGAGCATGACAAACTTCTATTGCCGGACGACAAAGTTACTAAAAAGTAGGTACATTAACGTTTAACATGATACTCATATACTAGAAAAAAATGAAACAGTTCACTCCCAAGCCTTTTTATCTTCTAGGTAATCTTTAACAGAATAATAAGCTTTGCATGATAAAGACTGCTTTATAAACACTTTGAATTTATTCAGACTCAAATCTTGAA
>NWSH02000437.1:10335815-10350862 GCA_002382865.2 Heliothis virescens | reverse complement strand
TGACCAGTCCCGACTGACGGCACCCGTTCACGAGCATGACGAATGTATCAGCCCCACTTAGCTCAACCATATTGAAGGGAACTTAATGACCCAACACACACCGCCACCGTCATCAAGACATTTTAGTGAGCATGACAAACTTCTATTGCCGGACGACAAAGTTACTAAAAAGTAGTAGTACATTAACGTTTAACATGATACTCATATACTAGAAAAAAAAAATGAAACAGTTCACTCCCAAGCCTTTTTATCTTCTAGGTAATCTTTAACAGAATAATAAGCTTTGCATGATAAAGACTGCTTTATAAACACTTTGAATTTATTCAGACTCAAATCTTGAATATGGCTAGGAATTTTATTGTAAAAGCGTACACATTGACATTTAAAGGAGCCATTTATTTTCTGAAGCCTGGTAGTAGGAACAACTAGTCTGTGTTTGTTCCTTGTGTTAATATTGTGAATATCACTATATTTTTTAAACATATGCGGATTTTTATGTACATACAATAAATTTTCGTATATGTATTGAGATGGAACCGTCATAACTTTAATTTCTTTAAAAAAATCTCTTAGAGAGTGTCTGGGGCTCAGCTTATACATTGCTCGAATAGCCCGCTTCTGCAGAACGAAAATAGCTTGAATATCNATATAAATGGAATTTCTTGAGAAAATCTTAATTTGAAGATTTTATAACATCAATCAAACTTGGAATTTAACTTGGAAATGCTCTTTTAACTGTAATTATTGATTACTAAAAAATATTATTAATGATTACAAGTAAATGAGCATTTCCTATACTATTTTCATTACAACGAAACTATAACCAATTGTCACTATATGTATAACACAACATGACAGGCACTTTACAAGCTCCTCATTTTCTATCCACGTTCTACTTTCAAATTATCTTTATTATTCCTGGTTGATGTTGGCGTGGAGTCAAGAGGCAGACTCGAGTAACTGTTTACCCACTAGAGTAACTAGGCAGTGTCGCAGATATAAGCGTGTAGCTACGTTACCTATTACTTAAGTTACGCTATTAATAGTAGGAGCTTTTGATTTTGTACTGGACTCATGCTATTTTAGTACGGTAAGTTTAGGGTTTGATAATAATGAGTGATAGTGGAAAATAAGGTTGTAACTAAACATCTTGCACAATTCTATAACAGAAACGCCGTGCAGTGCAGTGGTTTTCCTTATAGAGACAAAATTTTGAGAAGCTTCAATGTCCTAGAAGAAAATCAGAACCTACCCGTTTCATAAAAATCTGCTATCTACAACAAAACGTTTTGTTCGCAACTGCTCACCCTAAAGAAGTTATCAAAACGCCAAATCAGTGTGATCAACAACCTACTTTCGCGTTCCAAACTTCAAAAAGCCACGTTTACAAAAACAAGTTCATAAAGTCTGAGCGGCCTGTAACAAGCATTCGGGCGCCGGCCGCGTCGCGTCGCGATAAAGTTGGCGCGGCTCACGCGATCGCGTGTCGACGAATCTGTCTCGGCCCTTGACATTGTACTCGAATGCGATAGTACCCTGATTAGCGTTGCCAAATATGCCGATTTCTGTGGACGTTTTTCTTTTAGTTTTATGTCTAGGTCAATGAATTGGACAGTTCTGTCGTAAGGCTTTTGTAGCCCTTGACATTGAACTTCCAGATTGTGCTCATTAGCATGTGGGTTTACGAAAACGACATCGTCTTGTTTTGTTGGGTATTCCTAATTCAAACGCATTGGACTGTGGAATATACAGATTAAATATAAGTCCAATACATAAATTGAAAAAACATTAAGTAGGTATTTATTTGCCACATTCATACATTGAAGTATCATTTTATTTTATTTTTTTTAATTTAGATCCAGAACAGAAAATACCAGTCCTTAAAATCAAGGATAGACTTTATCTAGATTGATGAAAAAGATATTGAGAAGTGATCACATTTAGATCGAGTATCTAGCAATCTGTCTTCAACCTTGACAATTCTTGACATTGTACTCTTTGGGAAAACGACCAGTGGTAAGTGTTGCCAAATAAAGGAATTGTGGCGTTCTCCGCTTTCACTTGGCAAATTCAGCGTCAACAGCGTAAATATAAAGCACGACGTATGAGCTGAAAAGGCAAAAGCATTTATTGCATTCAGTCAGCTTTCATAACCGATAGAGAAAGTTTACAGTGTTGCCAAAATTACACAAAGCTTGCAGTGTTGCTTGTTTCGTGTGTTTTACTGGTTTTATTCGAGTTGGTACCCACTCATGATATTTGATGCTCGTAATATTACAGAGTGCTTTTGTATGTTTTCATTGGAAGTCAAATTATACGTATATTTCGTATTTGTTCAGAATTCGAATAAATTCATTTATAAAATCATATTTTGTGGTAGAATAAAGCCATAATTTTCAATTCAATTAAACGGTTTCTAAAGAACTTTTGTGCACTAAATATAGTATTTACGGCCAGTTTCCAGATAATGTTTTAGATAGCTGGTCTGGCATAGCAAGCCATAGAAAAGTAATCAAAATTAAAAACATTTATCCGGCACTATCTGTCACTAAAAATAAAGCGTTCGAAAAGAGACCTAATCTCTTTTCGAACGCTTTATTTTTTATTTCAAAAAGAGAAACGCGGAAAATTAAGTAAAAAATAGAAAAAAAAGTAATAAAAATATTGGAAACAATGTGTATTCTGACCTTCGACTACTCTTCTGGATTTTCGAGCAAGCTTTATAGGTGAAGTATCGTTCATAGATCTAATTCACTATTCAGTTCGATCGTAAACTGACTTATTTACGACAGTTTTTGAAACTCAGCTATTTTATAGCTTCTATAAAACTTGTTAAGTATCGGATACTTTTCACTTTATTTTGACAGTACTATATTTTTGCTTATGCAACGTTCGTTCAGATATTATTTATTTTCCGAAAATATATCAGTAACCGTAGCTAAACATTAAGAATTACATTTAGAAGAGTGGCTATATAAAATTTAAAGTATACAAAAAAAGTTCTAATTATACCATGAAGGTCGTGTCAATAAAGGTTTAAAAGGTCAATAGGTAATCCCTTCCGACCATAAAAAACAGGATAAAATTGGACTTTCCGAATGTCGGTGAAGCATTCAGGTTTACATACGTGGAAAATTTTCGAGTCGAAATAACTTGGACTTGGTGTACTACTTGTGTATGTGTAAAAATAAAATATGTAATAATATGATTAAATATTTAATGGTACTAATTTAAGCTTGTTGAGAGTTGGTTAAGTATTGTAACTCTGTCCATGTTTGAGTTTCATATTTGATGGATTATTTTCGACTCATTCAAAGATGTGTTCAAAGATAAAAACTGTCCATAACTCCATACAGATATAGAACATACATTATTTCTTCGTAAAGGTTATGGTAGGTTAGCTATTAAAGCTAGTTAAATTACGTATTTCATTTGGTTTTATTGCGAAAGTTTGATGAAGGAAATAACAGGCTTGTGGTGCTTAAGAACGTTATGAAGATTCATTTTCCTATTTTTTACATCAACCCACAGCTTTTACGAGTGGACAAATTGGTAGCACCTTTACAAAAAAGATACAAGATACGGTACTTTTAAATCAATATTTCAGATGATGTAGAGTGAATTAAAGATAAACCAGCGAAAAAAATTCTAACTGTCAAAAGTAATCAACATCGATTTATGAAAGCGTATTTAGGAACGTCGGATACAAAAAGAAGCACAGAGTCACCTGCAGGCACTCCACGCCGACCCAATTAGTTCTGAAAACCTCACCCATAGTATCACGCTTACAGTATACTTAGGTACAGTCAGCCTCAAAAGTAGCTGAACAAATCAAAATTTTCAATACTGCTAAACACCATGCCGTCAATAATTTAAAGGACTACTCATCTACTTTTTTTGAAGGTTAGGATGTTAAGCAAATTTTGGCGTTTGTGTTGTTANTCGAGTATCTAGCAATCTGTCTTCAACCTTGACAATTCTTGACATTGTACTCTTTGGGAAAACGACCAGTGGTAAGTGTTGCCAAATAAAGGAATTGTGGCGTTCTCCGCTTTCACTTGGCAAATTCAGCGTCAACAGCGTAAATATAAAGCACGACGTATGAGCTGAAAAGGCAAAAGCATTTATTGCATTCAGTCAGCTTTCATAACCGATAGAGAAAGTTTACAGTGTTGCCAAAATTACACAAAGCTTGCAGTGTTGCTTGTTTCGTGTGTTTTACTGGTTTTATTCGAGTTGGTACCCACTCATGATATTTGATGCTCGTAATATTACAGAGTGCTTTTGTATGTTTTCATTGGAAGTCAAATTATACGTATATTTCGTATTTGTTCAGAATTCGAATAAATTCATTTATAAAATCATATTTTGTGGTAGAATAAAGCCATAATTTTCAATTCAATTAAACGGTTTCTAAAGAACTTTTGTGCACTAAATATAGTATTTACGGCCAGTTTCCAGATAATGTTTTAGATAGCTGGTCTGGCATAGCAAGCCATAGAAAAGTAATCAAAATTAAAAACATTTATCCGGCACTATCTGTCACTAAAAATAAAGCGTTCGAAAAGAGACCTAATCTCTTTTCGAACGCTTTATTTTTTATTTCAAAAAGAGAAACGCGGAAAATTAAGTAAAAAATAGAAAAAAAAGTAATAAAAATATTGGAAACAATGTGTATTCTGACCTTCGACTACTCTTCTGGATTTTCGAGCAAGCTTTATAGGTGAAGTATCGTTCATAGATCTAATTCACTATTCAGTTCGATCGTAAACTGACTTATTTACGACAGTTTTTGAAACTCAGCTATTTTATAGCTTCTATAAAACTTGTTAAGTATCGGATACTTTTCACTTTATTTTGACAGTACTATATTTTTGCTTATGCAACGTTCGTTCAGATATTATTTATTTTCCGAAAATATATCAGTAACCGTAGCTAAACATTAAGAATTACATTTAGAAGAGTGGCTATATAAAATTTAAAGTATACAAAAAAAGTTCTAATTATACCATGAAGGTCGTGTCAATAAAGGTTTAAAAGGTCAATAGGTAATCCCTTCCGACCATAAAAAACAGGATAAAATTGGACTTTCCGAATGTCGGTGAAGCATTCAGGTTTACATACGTGGAAAATTTTCGAGTCGAAATAACTTGGACTTGGTGTACTACTTGTGTATGTGTAAAAATAAAATATGTAATAATATGATTAAATATTTAATGGTACTAATTTAAGCTTGTTGAGAGTTGGTTAAGTATTGTAACTCTGTCCATGTTTGAGTTTCATATTTGATGGATTATTTTCGACTCATTCAAAGATGTGTTCAAAGATAAAAACTGTCCATAACTCCATACAGATATAGAACATACATTATTTCTTCGTAAAGGTTATGGTAGGTTAGCTATTAAAGCTAGTTAAATTACGTATTTCATTTGGTTTTATTGCGAAAGTTTGATGAAGGAAATAACAGGCTTGTGGTGCTTAAGAACGTTATGAAGATTCATTTTCCTATTTTTTACATCAACCCACAGCTTTTACGAGTGGACAAATTGGTAGCACCTTTACAAAAAAGATACAAGATACGGTACTTTTAAATCAATATTTCAGATGATGTAGAGTGAATTAAAGATAAACCAGCGAAAAAAATTCTAACTGTCAAAAGTAATCAACATCGATTTATGAAAGCGTATTTAGGAACGTCGGATACAAAAAGAAGCACAGAGTCACCTGCAGGCACTCCACGCCGACCCAATTAGTTCTGAAAACCTCACCCATAGTATCACGCTTACAGTATACTTAGGTACAGTCAGCCTCAAAAGTAGCTGAACAAATCAAAATTTTCAATACTGCTAAACACCATGCCGTCAATAATTTAAAGGACTACTCATCTACTTTTTTTGAAGGTTAGGATGTTAAGCAAATTTTGGCGTTTGTGTTGTTAAGAAATTATGATCCTAGACGTTGTTAGGCACTTTTAAAACTTTTGATTTGCTCAGCTACTTTTGATGCTGACCGTACATATGACAAGATAACACTTATCATCTATTCGATACCGAGGGATCTTCGTCCCGCATCTGGATAAAATGTGCCACCTATCTCAATGTTAAATTACATTTCTATCGGCACAGCAGTTTTAACGTGAAAGCTTTACAAATAAACTTACTTTCGTATTCATAATATCAGTAAGTCGCATCCGTACTGATATGGCAAACAAACCCATATTGATAAATGGGTTTGTTTGCATTTTATATCTTTAGAAAATTGAAAACAGGAAAGTGACTTAGAGAGTATCTATGAGCGAAATAATAATTTGGCAGAAATAATCACATTTGCACAGATTTCTTAAAAAGTTATGGTCCTCAAATACAACCCAATCCGAAAAGATCATGAGTAATTTTATGCATTTCCTCTACATTAATTAATCCATACCCCAATGCAACAACACATACTACAACCTATAACACAATAAAGTAACTTTCAGATTACACAATACACATTCTAGTCCCGTTGTCCCATTTCCGAGGCCAGCGTGTTGTCACCCTGTCGCCACCTGTCTCACTCGCAGACGTCATGACAACCAACTGGGAAATTAAAACCTCTGATTAAACCATTCTAATGTTTTTGAAACCGTATTTTCTAGAACAATATTCAAATGTGGATCTCGTCTTCGTTTCGAGTTTGAATTTGGAGAGTTCTGATTGGTGGATTTTAATTTAAGTATATATTGCCGCTGAATCTTTTTGCATTGACAGTTGTCAATTTTGAAGGGACGCCTGACTTATTTGTAAAAAGCCGTCAGACTAATTTTACATGGCCACTAAATGAAAGTATTTACAAGTAAGCGAATGTGACAAATAGATGCATGGGAATAAAGGTCGTAAGTGTCAACAAATGTGTATTTGGAACTGACATAATGTTGACACATAGTATACTTTAAGAAAGCAATATACGGCGTAACAATAGGCTGTATCAAAGATTAAAGTATTGAGCGTTGCCTGTGTTTCGAAAGAAAATGTTGTTGTAAAACTTATTGGTGTAAGATTGGAGGCTGTGAAAAGCATAGATTTTGTGGTTTACATAGAACGTATGATTTTTTTTAATGTAGGTATTTTTGCACCTGCACTATCTCTCAGAATTAGCATAAACACAACAATTATTATGTCAAATTCAACATTTCCTCATCTATTCTATGTTTATGGGTGCCTACGAGTAAATCAACCCAAAACTGTTTTGCATGCATTCCAACTTAAACCGGCAACTTTATTCGTATAAACCGTCAAAAGTTAAATTCAAAAACCCTTATTCATTTGGGGGCTGTATACATTTATACCCTCGATTCATCCCTGAAGGGAAGTGAGAAAATGCCATAAACAGCTTTACGATTTGACCCCATTCCGGAGACTGATATGTGACCCAAATGGTGGCTATGGTTTTGTGTTGAAGACCCCATAAACATACCAAGTTCCTACCATAACAGCACCTACTTACTAACTACTATAGCTTTGAAGCTGGGTCATTAATTAATAGATTAGGTAGATAATTTAAAAGATATTTACGTTTTATACATTTTCAAAATGTATTTTTATTTTTGGACTATTCTTTTTTCTTCACTTCACTTAGGTATGTCTCGCATACGTTTCAATTTATCTCATTCAGTTTATGAGCTTATTCGGCGTCAAGCTTCTAAAATGCTCGCTTTATAGTAACGAAAGTAACAAACACAGTAAAAAGAAGATAGCTTCAATAGATATTACGGTAGTTAAACTGAAAATGATCCACGAAAAGCTTCCACCAAAATTCACAGGCAATCGAGTAAATACGTTTTCCAGGATATCTTATCAAGGTTTTATAGCGTCGAGACTTTTATAACATTTCAAGTAAAAAAAAGTTATCAGAGTTTACACTATATTCTCTTGTGAAACGAGGTTATATAAATAGATATTTTCCTCCTACAGTCACATTCATGTGGTATATTTAAAGGCCTCTTTTTGACATAAAGAAACCAAAACTAAAAAAATAAATGCCATTATTTGCAATTTTGTGTTGACATATTTGAATTTAAAATGATTTGTAGCTGAAAATTACGATTCTTCTTTGTTATAATATCAAATTCGAAAAAAAAAATCATTTTCATTACACCACAAAATGGCAGAGGCCGTACCTTTGGATTTGAATTCTATTTGAAATTATGGACAGCATATAATTACCGATTTGACTGTAGTATAGGGCTTCTAATAAAATTATGCCTGTCCCTTGCTGTTTTGGTGAAAATGATGAAAATATTCATGGCCACGCGCTCCAGATTTACATTCTCATGATACGAAGCACAAACCAAGTTATAGTGTTTACTTATTTTTTTAAATCGCAACCGGCCATGTTTGTTGAATGTTTGAATTTAGAAGATATTCAGTGTTCGTGTGATATCTCCTAAATTCTAGGTACGCAAAACATTGTATATGATTTTTGTTGCATTTTATAATGTTTTAACAGCAAATATATTTCGGTTTTTACATCTTCTTCCTGATACGTATTTTATACATTTGTATTTAAATTCTTGTAATTATTGTCTATCTCAATATAACAACAAAAAATAAAATATTTATTTCAAAAACCTCTACAAAATCCGCAGAGTATTATAAAAATAGATAGCTAAAGATATCTGTAAATAAAACAGAGGCTGTACACAACTGCAACTGAGTGGTCTCAAGTGGGCTCGTATTGAAGAAGTTGGCGACGTTTCATGAACTTCAGCCCTTTGGGAACCATAAGGAAGCTTCTTAGTTACATGGTTTGAATGAAAGAATACTTTCTGGTGAATGAGTTTGGTTATGGATTGCATTTGTTTTTATTGGTGACTTTGTCTCATTCTGTAAAATACAATTTAGGAGCATATACCTGAATCAAGACACGGCAAATACTTGTCAAAAATAATATCGCGGAAACTGTGTCCACAACGAATAAGTAAAGGGAGACAAGGAAGTTAAAAATGAGACAACGAAAATACCAATTAGAAATAAAATGAATAAGCAGCTTTTACAAAATGGCTGCTTTAATACGACGAAAACAAAAACAGAGTGGATTTTTAAGCCCCATAAGTAACAATTAAAGATCGTATCCTAATAACAATATTGCAGTGAATACGTCAATTATATTCAATAATCCGCAATCACCCGTTAATATGCGTAAAGCGGCCATTATGCAAATCCCTGGCTTAATAGCGTACAGTAAAATGTAAATCAGTAGTAGTATAGCATAACAATGCTCGCAACAAGTGTGTAGTTACCCTTAGTTATTTTATTTTTCATACATTGGTATTTTCATGAATGATAATGAAAACGATGAAACAGCAGCAATCGTTTTAGGAGGAAATTTCAGTATCTATCGAATTAGGTGGAGCAACAAAACTAACTTTCACATTTATTTTGCCTTTTGAATATCCTGCTATTCACAAAATTCCGGTAGCAATAGGTACTCATCGTCAGTTTTACATATGTATTTTTGAAAGGCATAAAAATTACACGATTTTCCGTTTACTTACTACTACAAACCTTACAGTTGTTATAAGCATTGCTCACCGGCAGACTAACTGCATAGCACAATCTGCAATTCCGTAGGGAATCTAATCCTCAGTAGTATGTTTAATTGACACTATACAAATTGCCGAATATCTAATTGGTATTACTGATAACATTTGAATGCATTCATAGTTATTATACCGCTTTAGATGCTCTCTTACGTCTGTGGATCAACTAACAAATGCACTAGAAGTCGGCTCGAATATTCTAGAAGCAAGCAAAAGTATGTAGCAGTATAGTGTAGTTCAACAACAGTTCAAACGTACAACTTATAACTTTATGGCCCATTATCACTGCTGACAGAAACGTCCATTTTTCTACTGTCCACGTTGGAAACTGAACGTGAAAATTATTAAACAGTTGTTTTGGGAAGACTGATGTTTATTTTGTCGGTGTACTTAGGCTGACTCCATCATAACCGCGCTTAATCGTCTCTCATGACGTGAACGGGCATAGTTGCAATGCTCCAGTTACAAGGCTGCAGTATGAATAATGGATCCAAGATGGATAACATGTCTCACTGTGACCGGTAGCACAGTACAGACAACAGCAGGGCACGGTACCCGAATCTGACAAATTTTACCAATCAAACATTAACCTACCTCCATTGTGATAAGGTCGAAAATCTATTGCAGAAATTTGACAGATTGTGGTAACTTGGTGTGCTGTCGTCTGTACAATGCGATACACTGATGTTCCACTGTCATTGGTGGTTAGATTGCGAGCAATTTAGCAATATCCGTGAGTTTCGACTTGATTTTGGATATTGGGAGTTGGCTGATTTAAACAGTACACATGCTATACAAAACCAGTTTGTCTTGGATTCGCTTTATATGATCTTTCTACATTTGCTTGATGTGTAGCCGTGCCTACAATATTCGCCTCGTATGTATGCGGTTTCCTTTTTTGAAAACTCGCGGACGAAAAAAATTTGTTCGTTTCGGTAATTGCTGGCCGAAAACTAATTTCCGATGAAATAAAAAACAGATTCGAACGCTAAATATTTTTTCACAGATTTTGTTCGGCTAATGAAGCCTGTTTCAGGATGAAAAAGTTGAGGCTGCTAATCAATTAATTACGCTCCCAAAATTAGTTATTTGGTTTTATATTCTTTTTCGTAAAATTATTATGCCCTAGGCAATCTTGTAGTCAATTTATTCAAAGCTTAAATTAAGGTAGCCATTCTCGCGTAATCAGGATTCCATTAGTTAATACGGGGTGAACTGGGAAAACATTTACATAATTTACAGGATGAGTGTTTTTGGTAATTTTCGTCAAAATTACATGAGCTATGGTCTAGCGGTCGCCTTTTGATGGATGAGTGAAATAATGAGTACAATGACCGAAACGAGATTTTTCTTGAAATCCATTAAAATGCTATTATTAAACCAGTACAGCACGTATTTTTTTTTGGCATTGGCATAAATCCTCTAGTCGTCGATGCCTGAAATAGCTAAATTACTTCTGGCCATTTTATATTCTTTAGTACAAATGTAAAAGTAAAAACAAATATGCGAACACGAGTAATGTGTAGTCCAGCAAAGGAATTTGAGTCACTAAGTCCTAATAAGAAGCTTACTGCTTTTAATTTTGTCAAGAGTTAATTAGTTGCATCCGACCCTTTTCATATAGCGAGCACGTTAATGTTATGTTACACTCATATTAACGGTGTATTTCGTAATTTATGAGAGGACAAACTTTTCGTTTAAAATTATTATCAGTTTTTAAGAGAAATGAGCTTCTGAAGTAATAGAACTATCATTGATTTAGATCTGTAACCAGTCATTTCATCAAATAGTTTTTTCGACGTTCTATCAAAATATTTTTTTTCGAAACTAAAACCTGTAATTAAATTGCATATTTTTTCAGAGTCCAATATTTTCAGCTATAAATTCGATTTGGTTAACGTTCCATTCCTATGCATCCCACGAACACGTTTTAGGCGTTGCAGGTAGCACGCCCCATTGTCTTACGTCACAGAAAGAGCTCGAATGTTGAATGCAAATGAATATTGAAGCAAAGTCAGCTTGCTCTGCCGAGATGTACTGCAGGTCCTACTCGGCGTTCTCGATTTGAAATTGTAACTGGCTAAATATAATAAAAGAAACAGTTTAACGCTGATCTGTCAAGTGTATTTTTTTTGAAAAAAGCTTTTATCAACGTACCTGACCTGACTAATTGATAGTATCGGGTATAGATAATATACCCATATACCTAGGTAGCTATACGACAGATAGTGTCATAGAAGTGTTCTTAATTTTGCCAATTTTTCTATGGCATGACCTGTCACATAGCTATCGAGAACTATATCTGGAACCTATGAAACTGGCCGTAAATGTGACAAATATGAAGAAAAGAGAAAGGAGGCTTCGTAATAGAACAGTAACTAAAATAATACTTAATACCTACTACTTAATCAATACCAAACATCAACTAGTCTAAAAAAAACTCACAAACTCAATCCATCAAATTGAAAAAAAAGCTTGTCAAAAAGAAGCAAGTCACGTATGTAAATTATTCAGATCGAGATATGGTAGTAAGGCTGCGATAGAGGCAGTGGCATGAAATGATGAGTGCAGATTCGTGTTGAATGAACAAATAGATGAACTAGCGAACGTGACACAGTTAGCTTTTGCTAACAATGTCTTTGAAGACTGAATTTTTAAGCCAAGTGCAATATACAGACGTACACTAAAAGATCCTTAAACATTGCAATCTTTTATGACGGTTTGTCATAAAAACTAGTGTATTGAAAAAAAAAATGAAGCTTAAGCAACACAAGTGTCTTTGGTTGTAAGACAATATAGTAAACATTTTTTTTAAGAAAGAAAAAGCCTATAAGAAAATAGGTCAACTGTGTAATACAAAAGGCAAAACATATACGCTAAATCAAAACTCAATTAACTCAAGTAAATTCTATCCCACCAAAAACATTCTGTAAAAAACTAGCCAATTCTCGCTGAAGCTGCTTGTTTATCTCTAAAAAGTAATGAAATCTAGACAAAGTCGTGCTGAGTCTAAGGATTCTTACTGCGGTTTCTTTNGTGTGCTGTCGTCTGTACAATGCGATACACTGATGTTCCACTGTCATTGGTGGTTAGATTGCGAGCAATTTAGCAATATCCGTGAGTTTCGACTTGATTTTGGATATTGGGAGTTGGCTGATTTAAACAGTACACATGCTATACAAAACCAGTTTGTCTTGGATTCGCTTTATATGATCTTTCTACATTTGCTTGATGTGTAGCCGTGCCTACAATATTCGCCTCGTATGTATGCGGTTTCCTTTTTTGAAAACTCGCGGACGAAAAAAATTTGTTCGTTTCGGTAATTGCTGGCCGAAAACTAATTTCCGATGAAATAAAAAACAGATTCGAACGCTAAATATTTTTTCACAGATTTTGTTCGGCTAATGAAGCCTGTTTCAGGATGAAAAAGTTGAGGCTGCTAATCAATTAATTACGCTCCCAAAATTAGTTATTTGGTTTTATATTCTTTTTCGTAAAATTATTATGCCCTAGGCAATCTTGTAGTCAATTTATTCAAAGCTTAAATTAAGGTAGCCATTCTCGCGTAATCAGGATTCCATTAGTTAATACGGGGTGAACTGGGAAAACATTTACATAATTTACAGGATGAGTGTTTTTGGTAATTTTCGTCAAAATTACATGAGCTATGGTCTAGCGGTCGCCTTTTGATGGATGAGTGAAATAATGAGTACAATGACCGAAACGAGATTTTTCTTGAAATCCATTAAAATGCTATTATTAAACCAGTACAGCACGTATTTTTTTTTGGCATTGGCATAAATCCTCTAGTCGTCGATGCCTGAAATAGCTAAATTACTTCTGGCCATTTTATATTCTTTAGTACAAATGTAAAAGTAAAAACAAATATGCGAACACGAGTAATGTGTAGTCCAGCAAAGGAATTTGAGTCACTAAGTCCTAATAAGAAGCTTACTGCTTTTAATTTTGTCAAGAGTTAATTAGTTGCATCCGACCCTTTTCATATAGCGAGCACGTTAATGTTATGTTACACTCATATTAACGGTGTATTTCGTAATTTATGAGAGGACAAACTTTTCGTTTAAAATTATTATCAGTTTTTAAGAGAAATGAGCTTCTGAAGTAATAGAACTATCATTGATTTAGATCTGTAACCAGTCATTTCATCAAATAGTTTTTTCGACGTTCTATCAAAATATTTTTTTTCGAAACTAAAACCTGTAATTAAATTGCATATTTTTTCAGAGTCCAATATTTTCAGCTATAAATTCGATTTGGTTAACGTTCCATTCCTATGCATCCCACGAACACGTTTTAGGCGTTGCAGGTAGCACGCCCCATTGTCTTACGTCACAGAAAGAGCTCGAATGTTGAATGCAAATGAATATTGAAGCAAAGTCAGCTTGCTCTGCCGAGATGTACTGCAGGTCCTACTCGGCGTTCTCGATTTGAAATTGTAACTGGCTAAATATAATAAAAGAAACAGTTTAACGCTGATCTGTCAAGTGTATTTTTTTTGAAAAAAGCTTTTATCAACGTACCTGACCTGACTAATTGATAGTATCGGGTATAGATAATATACCCATATACCTAGGTAGCTATACGACAGATAGTGTCATAGAAGTGTTCTTAATTTTGCCAATTTTTCTATGGCATGACCTGTCACATAGCTATCGAGAACTATATCTGGAACCTATGAAACTGGCCGTAAATGTGACAAATATGAAGAAAAGAGAAAGGAGGCTTCGTAATAGAACAGTAACTAAAATAATACTTAATACCTACTACTTAATCAATACCAAACATCAACTAGTCTAAAAAAAACTCACAAACTCAATCCATCAAATTGAAAAAAAAGCTTGTCAAAAAGAAGCAAGTCACGTATGTAAATTATTCAGATCGAGATATGGTAGTAAGGCTGCGATAGAGGCAGTGGCATGAAATGATGAGTGCAGATTCGTGTTGAATGAACAAATAGATGAACTAGCGAACGTGACACAGTTAGCTTTTGCTAACAATGTCTTTGAAGACTGAATTTTTAAGCCAAGTGCAATATACAGACGTACACTAAAAGATCCTTAAACATTGCAATCTTTTATGACGGTTTGTCATAAAAACTAGTGTATTGAAAAAAAAAATGAAGCTTAAGCAACACAAGTGTCTTTGGTTGTAAGACAATATAGTAAACATTTTTTTTAAGAAAGAAAAAGCCTATAAGAAAATAGGTCAACTGTGTAATACAAAAGGCAAAACATATACGCTAAATCAAAACTCAATTAACTCAAGTAAATTCTATCCCACCAAAAACATTCTGTAAAAAACTAGCCAATTCTCGCTGAAGCTGCTTGTTTATCTCTAAAAAGTAATGAAATCTAGACAAAGTCGTGCTGAGTCTAAGGATTCTTACTGCGGTTTCTTTACTATTATTATAGTTAATGCTATATGACTGGCCGTTGATCATTCTTTA
>NWSH02000437.1:10305528-10333970 GCA_002382865.2 Heliothis virescens | reverse complement strand
ACCTAAGGCGTTATGTTGATTCCTCTAATAGTTTGGTTGGGCTTTTGTGTTTTCTAATCAGGGTCACCAGGTACTCCAGATCTTCGATTATCCTAGTTTTTATAGTTTTCCTTATATGTGGTCATTAAATCCTAACTCTGTTCCAAATTTCAGCTCTCTGACTTTATTGGAAGTACTAGTTCTATTTTGATGATCATGAGTGAGTGAGTGTCGAAAATACGAAACTTTGCTTTCGCTTAGCTTCGAAATTAAATGACCTACAGACTTGAAATTCTGGGTTTTACGTATGTGATTATAGCTTTCTGGATGATGAAAATTTCGGCGTTCTGGTACTATCCAGAAGTTCTCAAACAGAGGCCTGAAAATGCGTCGAAATGGTTCCAGTAAAGGATGGTACGGCAGTGTTTGCTTTGCGCTCGACTTGGCGGGGGCACTGCCGTGCCCCCAAAAATACAATTAAATTTAATAATCCTAGCATAACAAAGTTGCTTCAGACTGCTACAGGTCGTATGCAGAATTGGACGTTTGTATAACACCCGGCATATGCATCCATGCATGCGTCACCCTCTAGATTGCAGGATTCAAACTGAAGTACTGTACATTAGAACATTCTAGATTTTGATTGAATTCACTAGCAGTTGGAGTTCAATTTAGTCATGGCTCGGGGTTTTGAAATTATATTGTGTGCACAACTGAGGAAGCTATCTGTGTTATGCAGCTTAGAATATATGATATGTTTGCAGAGCATGTTGCAAGAGGGCTATTCAGTTATTTTGATGGAAACTGTGCGGATGGAGTATTTTGGCGCTGTTTAGTTAGGTAGGTACCTTCTCCTGATCGAACAGTACGGAATTTATGAAACTACAGCTAATTTGCGTATCGGCAAGAAAGAAGAGATTCTAAAAACATTCCGAAAATAAGTCAATTTGATTGAAGATAAAATACTTAACAGTGGAAAGATTTGTTCTTGTTAAAGAAAAGAAATGGGGAGTATCTTTGAAAGTAAATTATTTGTTGTTTGCATTATTAGTGATCGCTTTTCTATTTGTGAAATTTAAAGTAAAAAAGATATAAGTGACATCTTTTTTAGTTTTTATATTTTTCTCGTCAATTGTTAACGTGAGATTACAAGTATATAGCTTATCTTGTGTCTCCGAATGTTAAAACAATTAAAATCTGTTGTACCTCGAAACACAATATTTAATAAACAATATGTTATATTCCATCTCTCGTTAGCTTATTAGTTTCCAATATGTAAATGACGGATTTTACATTGTGTCTACCTCACCGAAATATTAAATTCGTGCTACAGAAATTCTGATGTTCAATATGATATTAGCCCGTATACCATAAGCTTGGTGTATATAAATAGGTAATATTTAACGTTTTTTAAATGACCTGCGACCTTTTCAAGATCCTTAGCAAACATATCAGAATCATCCACGCCTTTGAAACGTCTTCGAATTTGATCCTTAATACATAGTTATATAGTCCATATTCCTCCACACATACATACAAAGAGTCGATTTATTACGCAGTTTCCTCACAAAGTTAGAGGGATTACGGCTAAGAGTATCCGCACACTACAAACTTTTAGTCGGCCGACAGTTTGATCGGGCTTATAAATCAGAGTATAAATAAGTGGGGGTCCGCAAATCACAACGATCAGGTATTTAACCGGTATCAAACCGACTATACACTATGATTGGAATCAAGATTAAAAAAAAATAACAACGAGTTGCCCACCGGGAGTGCTCGCAGTAGTGAAAACTGGAATATTAACTTTGCGAGTTTTTGGGAGCGACGAAACGTCCGACGAACATCTTACAGACAGGTTTCAATTTTTTTCCCCATAAAAATAGGGTAAGTCCGGGATATATGCCAACCTTTTTTTATTCTAGATATATCTCCTAACACACAAGTAATACGCACATGATTTTCATATGTGCGGTGACCTCGGTCATTAAGCTAATCGGGTTTTATGATTTTTTGTTGAGTAATTAATAAATAAACTGTATATTTGGAGTAGAAATTAAAACTGCATACCGGGATATGCGCCTCAGATGCCGTATATGTGCCTCAGGCTATATTTTTGGTAGGGGATATATGCCCTTAGGGGTTATAGATGACCTTGCTAGAAAACTAATATTTTATTCAACACTATCACTTTGTTGTTATTTATTATCAATTTTCAAAGGTCAGAAAAGCAGAGTTTTACATTGGTACTTAAAACAAAACAAGTTAACACATACAATTAGGTAGGTACCTAATCAGAAATAACATCCTCATCTAGGTAATCACATTACCAAAGAGTCATTCTAATTAGGTAAAACGTTAGAGAGATCCATTGGATAAAGTAACTAGCTACTTAGGTAACTAAACAGGAACAATATTAAACATTTCAATTTAAACATTCTTGGGATCAATCAACTTAATTACTATAAACATTACCACATTCAAATTTGCAAAAGTTCAATCATTGGAATATAGGTACTACTTTCTTAAATAACTAATTCTAGACAACATTTACCATTTATATAAAAATTCAGAAGAGATCAATCATCTTAGGTTCAAAATTAAATCAACATTCGATAAAGATCAATATTATTTAGTATTTTTTGCAGCAATAATGCTAATTTGCCTATCTTGCATTTCTGCGGTAGCTGCAGCTAATGTTCCCTCGGTCCAAGTAATTGACACGTGGTTAGACGCCAGTCTCACGCTTATATTTTCGGGGTATTTTCAATCTAAAACATAAAATAAATATTAAAATATAGCATTTTGGGATATATGCCCTTAGGGCCATATATCCCAAAATGTATCGGGGCACATATCTCGACTCACAGGGATAGATGCCTTCTACAAAAAGTAAAACAAATACCATTAGTTAATCATTAAAATGCAACTGACAACAATTTACACATCCTACTACTTATTTAAAAGTTAATATAAAACAAACTTACCCGTTACATCTAAAGTTATAGAGGAACGAAAATCACTCGCGAAGTAAAATCACGCCTGCTTATCCAGTCGGAGCCATTTCTGTCACTACGCACAACCGCACGAGCCAACGCTTTATGCCGACCGAAGTGCGGGGGGAGTGCGTTCATATTATAAGACAATATCATACCTGCGCATTTTAGTATCCACGCAATCGATTCGAGGCGTCTATCCCGCTTGGGCGTATATCCCGGACTTACCCTAGTGCTCAGAGCCGCTAAAGAAGTTTTCACTTCAAAAAAATGCTAGCTGTATGGCCAACTGTTGGCCGACTGTTTAATCTGCAGTGTGTGGGAATGCTAAGAATTACCCACGCATCATCTAGACACGTTCACGATTCAGCGAGTGTGCGAAAAATGAGCGATGTTTGTGTGCCGTCGAGTTCTTGTTTATAGCGCGACCAAACTTCTTGATCGTTGTGTTTTTCGTGGCTGTAATGTTTGTTGTTTTTGTTCGGTTACGTCTTATGAAAGGACGTAATATGGACTGAAATCACAATATTTTGAGTTTTTGTGACTACAGTTAGCAGTTATTATACATTAATCTTGCAAACAAAACATAATAATTTGTAGAATGCTCTGTGCTACATTTTCTATATCTAGAATATTACTAACACATTCCCTAAGGATTAATCATTTTCGTTAGATATTGCAAACTATTGGAACATTGATTAATAAGGTACACATCGCATGTTCAAAATAGCTGCTAGACTAGTCTGTGTTCACTCAAACTAATAACAGCTCAACAATTTTCATACATTCATTCCGCAGCTCATATTGAGATTACTAAGAATTACTTAGGGAAATCACCATAATAGGTACAGAACTTATGGTGATACGATAAATCCATATAAGTATATGTCACAGTAAATGTTTTTGTATAGTGAGCGTTTCTTACTAAGTAAATTATTTGTTTGCTTCCATTTTGATACCATGTTGTACATTACAGGAGGAAAGGTAAGATTTCACGGGTGTGCGACAGTGGGGCGTACATAAATGTTTATTTTGCTGTACTGTGTTACAATGTGGCTGTAACAAAAATTTACAAATGTTTGAACATTTCTAAAAAGTCCGTGGAATAGCAACCTTTGTGCGCGAATACATGCTAACTATGAACTCGTGTGGACGCATACACATTTTTTATTCACGAAAAAATATGCGCAAACCATTTCGGTGGGATTTCGCCATAAAACAATAATACCTCGGTTTTCAAATCAATTCGGATTTGGAAAGGCGGGATTAAAAAGAACATAATATTCATCCAAAAAGCTATCGCCGTAGATTTAGGGCCGCACTCGTACGCACGTAAGCCCAATTACACGGATACAGCGTATTTGTTCGGCAAGTCTGATCGGAACGCCAATATCAATTACAATCCTACCAACATTGCATATAGGTCTCGTTTGGGCCTCACGTATAACCAAAATGTGTGGGACGTGAGGTGAATACCTCCTTTTTGCTAATAGGATTAACATCATGTGACACAAGGGAGAAGGCGACCGCACGCGCCGCTTGTGAATAATTTGACACTGTCGAATTTTTATGTTGCCATTTTTTTGTTGGATATTGAATTAATTTTTACGTATCTTTTTGCACAAAGTTATACCACGGAATTTAGACCTTTAATATTCAACCTGAAAGTTATGTTGACTATCTTTACAATAGTCACACATTTTCCTTTTAGCATGAAGTTAACAAGCAACTGGACGCAGGAAAGTTATATGGATTTAAATAAAAGCTTGTTCCTCGGGGCTTACCGTATTCTGTTTCTCAGAACTGGAACTTTTATACTGGGACAAGAGTTGGCACAACACTGATGTGGCCAGTCACGTTCCTATTGGCTTTGTGTCTATGGTTTCAGAACTCTGTTTCTTAATTTGAATGTTGAGGATTTAAGTGACGAAGCATCGGTAGCATACTTAATAATCCATTTTTAATCACAGATACATTGGGATTGTCATACTAATATAATATGTAGGTATATAGAAAGTGCTTCAAAAGTAGTTGAACAAATCTAAATTTTCAAAACTGCTAAACACCGTGTCGTCAATAACCTACCGGACAACTCATTTACTTTTTTTTGAAGGTTAGGATGTTAGGCAAATTTTGGCGTTTGTGTTGTTAAGAAATTATGATCCTAGACGTTGTTAGGCACCTTTAAAAATGTTAAATTGCTCAGCTACTTTTGACCCCGACCGTACATATCACTAATCAAATCACAGACTACTGAGACATTGTCTTCACTTTTAGTTTGTGTATTCTACAATAATCATTTTACTGTGACATCCAATACAAAAAAAAATTAAAGAGATTCTATACAATAAAGGAGGGTTACTAAACCATATTTTATTTTTCAATAAACTTTGTGGGAATAGGGACTCTTTAAACAAAAGCATCAGGACTTATTCAAGCAATGTACTTAGTAGGCTGAAAATAAGCTGTAATATTTTTTTGTTTTTCCTGAGTTTGTAATTGCTTTCTTTTTTACGGAATCATTCTAACTTTGGTATATTAATAGACTTATTAAAGACTTTTAGTATTTATTATCTTTTTTATTACCAGTGGTTAAGTGGGCAAGTGATAGGTATTTAAAACTTCTTACTTAACGGATAAACATGTGGTGTTGTGTTAAGTCACTTTATTAATGACCCAACTTTCAATGTCAACCTTACTCAAGCACTTCATGACAACTTACTTCCTTATAAGCCAAAAGAGGCAAAAACTTAACCAATTCCAACTAAAAACTCTAATTTACTATAACACGCACTTGGCAGTAACAAATTGGTCTGTGCCCAAATTAAATTAAATAGTCCAGAACCGCGGGAGGCTCAAGTTGGTGACGTCACGAATGACGTCATCCGTGACGAGGGTTTCTTCGTTCATCCATCTCCGTGCGTTCGATCACTCACATTATTGCGCCGCCGCGGTGCTTTTTACAAGCCTTCTTGATAGTTATTAGACGGGGAAATGAACGATTTACATGGAAGATTGATCATTTAATGGCTATTTCATTAGTACGGATTATAACCTTTTTCTTTTAAGAGGAAAGTTTTTTTTGCGTAAAAAGGACGTAGAAGATTGTGGGACTACGTTTTTGCGGATTAATTTGCGTTGCGTATTTCACATTATTTATGACATCGTGATAAAAAAAATCTCTGCGATTGCAATCCGCAATAAAATTTCTGAAAATGTATTATTTTTTATAACCCAATTTAAAAGGGAATTGTATACAAAGAGCAAGCGAGTTCGAATACACTTTATTATTGTGGAAACTGATTAAATGGATTTTACGGTAGGCCAGCAGGTTGAGAGGATTAATAAAGATAATGAGGCGCCCTGATTACGGCTATACCTTCAAATTACCTATTACTAAAGTAACATTTTTCAAACAATTTCCTTGATGGTTTTTTTCTGAAGGTAATTATTTTTATTGAGGAAAATTGGAAAACTCTCAACTTTTGTTGATGTAAATAACAAAAGACTGTCGTTTGTATTTTTTGTTTGAATTATTTGAAATATATAACGAAGCAAATTATTAAGAGCTCTTATCAATAATTGAGGCTTTTTAGCGTCTTTTCTGATTGAATTATTTTCATTCAATTTCTTTTCAGTTCATGATACAAAATAGCTGCCACGTAACATGCCAGTGCCAACAAACTTCTTGATAGGTACTAAAATAATATAAACAGCCTTAATTCATGTTATGAAGCAATTTGGTTGTTTGCAGAGCTTTAGAAGCGTGAAATTACGACCGTGTAGCAAACGTGATTAACAGGCTAAGATGGGTTAAGTACACCTTTTATACCTGCCAGAGTACTTCATAATAAATTCAGAAGCTGCAGAGATGTATGAGAAAAATTTCACAAACAAAACTTTGGTGATTATCAAAGAGGTTCTCATGAAAAATAAAGTGTATGTTTGAGTATGTCTTTGAATTTATATCAGGTAATTTTGGAAAGGGTTGCATCCTAATTGATATTATATTCACTCTTCTTGGCAGTCGGGTAGTTGGAAATTTACGTGTTGGTTATTATTATATTTGAAAATTGATACATCGATTCAGATAGGTATGTAGATCACAACTTGGTATGAAGATTTTAGATCTGGTTTTCCATAAAGTACAGTTTTTATTTCGATGATTATTTAATAGTACAAGTAGAACCGCAAGATAAAGCTAACTATAATGTGTTACTCAGTTTACAGAAAGTGATGCATATTTAATGGAAGGTTTTGGACGTGTTACATTGGTGGTTATTTTATGAAGTGGCTAAACGTACCGTTTAAAAGTCTAATGCCCCTGGTTTGGTGTCGAGTTATACCTTAGAGGCCTGTTAAAGTTACAATATGCAACTAAGATAACTTCTGAAAGTTGATATGGCTCGAAATAAAGTTTAAGCTGCCCAGGTCAGACTTTTTGTAGGACCGATTATCGGACCAATTTTTTTGTGCGATGTTCTTACTGGGATTTTCCGACCGACTTTTTGTGAAACGTGTGCGTGTTGCACTATTGGTATCAGTGTCTATTTTTTTCAAAAAAAAAAATCGTTCATCAATTATTATTGGATCGTGAGCAGGTAGCCTTCCTGTGAGATGACATCAGATAAAAGAGTACGGAAGAAGATAACGTGCTGTATCGACCCCAAATAAAATTGGCGTAACAGAAGAGGAATTTTTTCCTATAACACATTCTCATTACTTCTATCCAAAAACCGATATCTTTTACACCAAGTCCAAGCTCTATAACAAACTCAATATAAACCTGCCAAATAAAATCCAGTATTATTCGAAACAAATCTCGCCATGTTACATTTTGTTCACGTCGTAATACCGACAACGTTCGGCAAGGAAATGCTCAGATTTGTGTACACTGCAACCAATTTGAGGAGCTTGTTACTACGGCTTATTCCTACAAAATATATCGAGTATCGACTATCGATGTGAGAGAGGTTCGCTATTTGGTATCGATGTAGTTATGGCCAGTATGATATGGAGAAGAATGGTAATTTTTTAGCTTTCTGTATTGGAATGTTAAGTCACGTAATTTTTGAACTGAATCAGACTGCTATCAAGGTGTATGAAATAAGAAATCAAGGAATATGATGGTGGTACAACTTATTAAGTACAAAAAATTCCTTCTTCTTAAACTGGATAAGTATGTTTGGTTTTATAATTAGCAGTGATAGTTTATAATCAGTAGTGTTTAAAACGAAAGAAAACATTTTAAATAATTGGCTGGATAACAAAAAATAAAATAAACGGGGAATGCGTTCAGTCTATGGACCATACGATAAATTGTTCCAACTTACTGCTACAGTTTTATTAAAACCTTTCGGTATATTTGGGTTTTTATGTGTTATTCGGACCTTCATTACTGATATGAAATTTTTTGTGATACAATATTTTTTGCTGGATATTGGTGCACTCGTATGTTAAGTCTTCCATTTTTTTTGCGGTAACTGTATAGATAACACTTTTGTTTAAAAAATATGAAAATATTTTACTGAAATTATGTGTGATTTAAGTTATTCGTAAAAAAATAAAAATATTAAAAAAAAAATCCTTTTAGTCTAAAAAAACGTCGTAAAATAGGACAAGAATAAATTATCATCCTATTAAATGGTTTTTAAAAACCTTTCGTACCTATTTTGTATAACCAATAACTTAATGTATAATGTATTTTCATTTATAGGTACGTAAAAATGTGTTGGCAGTTTTTATCCCTAGTACACTTAGCACTAAAACTATGTCTGATTGTTGTGTTAAAAAGGTATATTTAGCAAATTTCGAGACAAGTTTCGCAGCGAAGACATCTAGAATTATATATTGCTAAGATATGGCAACAAAGCCGTTGAATTGTATTAAAGTCTAGATATTCCCTTTAACGTTCTAAGGCGACGAAGTTTCAGTCATTGTCGCTGAGATAAAGTAGGAACAGATGTGATTTACATTTATCTTTGTTGCGATTGTTTCTCAGCTTTAGTGAGTGTTTGATTCCATTTTATTTAGGAAATTTTGAAGTAGTTGTATCACGCAGTATAATTTATAGGAAGAAAAGTCGAGCAGTATGAGTCGTTAAATTAATACCTGCAGTAAAGTGATAAACATTAAGTTGTTTTTTTTTCGAGATACCACTAAGTTTTAGACCAATTATATGTTTTATTCCTAGTTTGCATTGTCCTACTGCAAGGCAAAGGCCTCCCATCTCGTTTCCACACCTTTCGTACAACTATTTTCATATTAATTTCAATCTCACATTAAAATACCACCTAATATATAAAAAAAATATGATCACACATCCCACGACTCAACGCACCCCAACCCTTAAACACATAATCAAGTTACGTACATATAAATAGGTAGAACAAAGTAAATAACGGCTAAGAAAAACGAACAAGCGTGAAGCGTGAACGATAAACCTATTATTTAATTAATTAATTAAACCTTGACGAAGCAAGCTTTCAGTATTAATACAATATTACGCTGACATTTACAATTAATGTTTTATAAACGGTTTATTAAATGCAAAGTTAGTGACAGACATGGACTTTGTTTAGGGTTTTTGTAGGATCATTTTGATGTTCATTAGGTTTTGTTGGAACTCGTTTTAATTACATAATATTTTGATGTGTATTGTTTTTTTGTGATGGGTTCATGGGTTCATGGTAGGATTAGGAAATCAATTTGTATATAGGCAATTTGTATATACTCACTAATAATATAGTTTTTTTTCGTAGAATCATACATGATATCCCCGAAAAATTGGACATAATATGTTCAGTAAAACTAGGATAAGGCTAGTGTGAGAATGAAGAGTGAGAGGGTGGTTTCATACTTCGCTTTCAACAATGACTAGTCAAATGCACATAACGCGTATTATTAACCGTAATTAATGCAAAAATAAAAGAAAAAAATCACTTCAGGTATATTAATTAATTTTACTCATGACATCGTTAGCTAAGTATATAAAGCCTATGAAAAAACTTACAGCGTGCTTATAAATAGGTACGTAAAAATAAACTTTTCCTCCAAGTCTGAAGTAATCCTTACTAAGCAAGGTTCTGCGTTAAGCCTGCCATTGTGCTAATAACGTAGCTAATTATATAGGGCAATAATTGCTGGGCCGCCATCTTGTGACGTCACACGCTTACTTTATTTCAGCACAGATTTTAATTAAACATTGTGCTGGCGTTCTGTTGCCGACGCATGTGTGCGTGCTGTGTATTCATTGTGAGTGACGCACACATTCACAGTATTGTGTAGGTTTCATTGATGGTGGTAATTGACGGTTGCTTTCTGAGCTAGAAGTATTGTACATGTTAATTAGTGTTCGATATTTAAAAAATATGGTGCCATTTGATATGTGAGGTTTAAAAAAAATATAGCTCTTGTTTTAGCCTCTGTAAAAATACGGCATTTTTGATTCGCATATGTGTTTTATTTTGTAGCTCAAAAACGGGTGCTCAGGTTTCATTTCCAGCGACCAATTATTGGTCTAGTTAATGGTAGTAGGTATATATTTTTATGGTATCACTGTGTAATAGATAGCGGACTAATGCAAATTTTCATTGACATCTATGCTAAAAAAAAGCGATCTACTGCATACTATAAAACTGGCCTAAAATATCACCATGACTTTTTGAGACAAATTTTGCTCAAATCTTTCCACCAGTCATAAATCAGTACAGAAACATGAAATAAAACACGATCCCCATTAATAAACCCACTCTCGTAACATGAACTTGGTGTTTCACATTCTGTGCAAGGTTCAGTTTCTTGTACCGCAATAGTTATCGCAGGGAACTTGCACAAAGAGCTAAGTTCTACAATGCGGGTAGTTCAACTTACTTATAGTTTTATGATATCTAACTTATTAGGTTAAGTTGTTACCTAATGAACAGTGGTTTGGAGCAGTTCTTATTTTTAATATTATAAATTAAAAAAATACAACTTTTACGGCCTCTTTCACTGGCTTCATATAAATTTCTGACTTATGCTGAAAAAAGTTGACATAACTAAAAACATTTCTATTGCACTATCTGTTGGATAACTATCTAGGAATTTATCTGAAACCTGTAAAACCGGCCGTTTGAGGAGTGTTCAGTACACGAGTTCTATTTTTGATTTTCGTAAACTAAAAAATAATAATTCAATCTCTGAATGGATATTTTTAATCAATGCTTCATAAATATGTGTGATCTACCTATTCTAACTCTCGCGTCCCTGAGGAAATCTATTTGAAAATTGAATATTATTTACGTTGTTAAAATAATAGAACCCATAACAGTTTTATGTAACCGTTAAAATTAATATTGTTGCTTTCATTTACGTCCATTTGCAAACATTATTTTTTTATTTGATTTAACTGGTTATATATGTAAACGTGCAGTATTTTTCCAGGGAATATTTGTTTTCAGGGTTAGGGTTTTCTCTGTTTTTGTTTTTTTTTTCTTTATTTTTTCTGTAACCTGTACTAATATATAAAGAAGAAAGATTTGTTTGTATGTATGTTTGTTTGTCACAAATAGGCTCCGGATCTACTACACCGATTTGAATAATTCTTTCACTGTTAGGAAGCTACGTTCTTTGCGTTGAACATGGGCTATGTTTTATCCAGGTACAGATAGAAGTTTCCCCGGGACTCGGGTGAAACCGCGTAAAACGGCTAGTATTCCTATATAAACATACTATTAGCGCCGCAGGTATGCTTCATTATTTTCAATTAATGATGTTGGTCTGTAATGTTATTCCGCTAACTACAACAAAATTTCCATTCTCGGAACAAACCACTGTATTTCTAAGAAAAGCAAGCGAGTGGTAGCTTTTAGTTATTTACTACTGCAGGCACATAAACCAGCTCAAAGGCTCGCCTCTAATGCATTCAATTTAATTAGTTCCAAGTCTTTACCTTTACTGAGTAATTTACAGATAAACCGATTTTAATGGCTTGCCCTTATAGTCGCCTACGACTATAAGGGGATGAGCTTTTCTTCTATCTAAGTATTAGTATATTTTTATACATTAAGTGATCGCTTTCCAATACGGTGTTAGTTAAAAAAAGGAAAATATAAAAAAAAATAATTATAATACACTTTTTAGTCTTTGTGTTCTAAAATTGAATTAAAAGTGGGGCTTTCGATATCTAAATATATAAAACTCAAAGGTGACTGACTGACTGACTGACATAGTGATCTATCAACGCACAGCCGAAACCACTGGATGGATCGGGCTGAAATTTGGGACGCAGGCAGATGTTATGACGTAGGCATCCGCTAAGAAAGGATTTCCCGAAATTCCCACGGGAACGGGAAAAAACGGGATTTCAAGTATAGCGCGGGCGAAGCCGCTGGCAGAAGCTAGTTTAAAACATAAAGGCATATTTGTTTCATGTTGCCGGTCTTATAAAAAATCTCAATGACAGTTACGGTCAGGTTATCTCACAGACAATACCATAAAAAAGTAGTCAAAACTAAAAACATTTCCTTGGCATCTTCTGTTAGATAGCTATTTAGAACTTTATATGAAATCTGAACTGGCCGTTAACTTAGTAAAAATATTAAAAGAACAATATTCTAAAATATGACGTCACTTAATACCAAAGATGATAAAACTCCTTAATATAAACTGTCCAACACTGGCCGTTAGCCGAGACTCGCCAAAGTTGGTGACTAAGTTCGGTCGCCCGGTGCGGCTGAAGCAAATTGCTCCAGCGATTTGCTGGACACCGTCCTTTGTCGTTAGCAGTTTGCTGAGAATTTGATGACGTGTACGAACATGTTTCGGACATTATACCATGATATACGTCTAATGTGTTGCAGTTTCGGCGTTCAGATTCAGCTGCAGTGTGCATTTTTAATTAAATGACCAGTATACTGTTTAGTGATTTGCATAGGTTAGCAAAGAGCTAATGAATGGAAACTGTAATATAAAGAGGTTACAGAGTCCAAGAATCAGACGTTGGGTTTCTTGGCTACGCAGTTGTAGCAGTTGCTACGCGTTTTTCGTAGCGCTCTGTAGGTATCGCCGTAGCTTAAAATAAACGAGGTGTCAATACGAAATATTATGTTATAAAAATTTAAGTGAAGTACTTTTAAACCAAAGTAGGGTACTATTTTAAAAGCTTTTTTTCTTTCTTAACCGACTTAAAAAAGGAGGTTCTCACTTTTAATTTATACAATGTTCAATTTACTAACTAACATACCAACTAGCCACAGAGGCCTAAATTAACCTGCTCTTCAAATAGTCTACAAATTGGGACACGGCTTTCGGGCCTATATTTGTGGTGGCTACCTAAACATGTCCCTTAATTCAACACTGTATGTTTGTATGTTTGGGGACTTCGCCACCACATACGAAGATACGTCGTATATTTGTTAATTTGAATGCATCTGCACGTATCGAGTTCGCTCACGCTCGGAGGTACGATTTCGAGTTTACAGTACAACGCTTGTTTACGTTGACGTTTGTTTGGTTTTTTATTATGGGCAGATATTGTAGCATGTGTTGACTTGTTGGTTTAAAAAAGTAACTTTTTTAACATACACACTATTTTACAATATAAAGATACTAGTGGTATGTCTTTAAATGTAAACGAAGCAGGCAAACTGACGCAGCCGTTGCGACATTTTAAGTACATATTTTCTTTTCGTCGTCTTTGGAAAATATATGAAAACTGTGATCGGTGATTAAGTCCATTCCAATCACAACAATCATTCTGATGAAGATTTAAAGTAAGCTAATTAAACAAACTATAAGTTGTAGGTACAACTCTCTGATTCTAAAGATTAAGCTTTTTATGTAATACACGTACCCGGATAAAATATAGCCTATGTTCCCCGGGGACAATGTAGCTTCTCAACAGTGGAATAATTCAAATCGGTTTTAAAATATTTGTTAGATTACAAACATAACCTCTGAACATACTCGTATTATTAGCGCCTATGAGAATAATACAAGTCATCATCATCATCATATAATAATTATTCACAAGACAATGTAATAACGACCTTAGAGGCTATAATCTTCGCGGCAGATTAGTCTTACCCAGTACATTTTATTATCTAATCTAACGTTTACTTTGTGAAGTTACGGCAACATTAAACGTTAATTTGTAACCGCTGGGTAAAGGTTGCGTTAGTCATATGTTTAAGTTTAGAAGTATATAGAGCTGTAATTTAGATTCTTGTTGTAAGATATTTTATTTATCTGCTCATGAAATGTGGTGTTATTAACTTTATGTGTAGTCATTGTGTAGAAGACATATTTATCCATTTTGTGATAATTCTAATTTAAGGGGATGCTTATATCTTCAAGATAAAAATATAGTATTGATTTGTATGATTGTAGTAATACCAAAATGTCTTATAAAAATAGTAGGTACTCGCTAAAAGTAACATTGGCCAATGTCAAACGCTTTTCAATACGCTGAGTCGGACAGTAAAAGACTGACTGACCTATAAAAGAGTGGTTTATTAATAGTACCTAAACTAAATTATCTGTCATCTTATAACCGGAGTAGAATTTTATGAAAGTACCTATAAGTATAACTTAGGAAATTCTAACTACTTATCGGTAAAAACTTTGAACAAATTTTTCTACATATTATAATAATGTAATATACCGCCCAATTTATTTAATTTCATTACAATATTTGCCAACATGCGAGTTTTATGTATAAAATAGTTTAAAAATAAAACTCATATTTATATATTACCCAGTTCTCCCCTTCTCCACAAGCCATTATCATAAGCGTTTGCTGCGTATGAGCGTATATAACGCCCCTGCAGGCGCCGTTAAACATTATTACCTATTGTTTACCGCTTAAAGGATATTTTCTTAAGATATTAAATGTCTACATACTTTGTAGTCATATTATTATATTGGTTGTGTGTGTACTAAAGATTTTATGACATATTTTTCATTTATAAACCTACTTAAGAATGAAACTTAAGATCAAGTGAATAAATAAATCCAACTTTAGATATATTTTTTATGATCTCTTCTAACCAGAACTTTATCTAGGAGTAGATAAAGTTCTGGTTAAAGTTATGACAGCAATTGATAAACAAAAGAAAAAACTTAACGAATTAATGTTATAGCAATTAGTACCTAATTATTAATTGTGGTTAGGAATTGATTACAATCCTAATCTAACAAATAAAATAAGAGAAATATCATTCAACAACCTGTGACAATAAACAACCACTTTAATTTGCTCAACAAACCCTGAAACTGAAAATCAGCTCCAAAATAAAACACAATTTCACAAAAAACACTCGCAACAAAAAAACCTGGGCAGAATAAAAATAATTACCTGACTGTACGTTCGTTACATTTGCACGGTTCCGATTTATTTCACGAGTCGGCGCCGGGAACGAATCGGACGCGGCGCAACGGCTTGCATCAGCAGCATTCATGTGAAAGAGCACGGTTTTTTTATCGAAGCGTTTTTTATTCGGTGTCCATTCATGAGCTTTTTATGCACCCCAGTTATTTGATGTGGGCTATGGAGGTAAAATGTTGCAATTTATAGTGCATATGTGTGATTTCGTATAATTTTAAAGGTTAAATATCATTTTATTGTATAGATAGAACACGATGAAACTATTTGCAATAAATACCATAGGTATGCAATACCAAGATGTATTTTTACGTATTGGGCACCCACAGACGCACCTTCTATAGATAGACTAGCTGTTTTGCATGATTTCACCCACGTTCGGGGCAACTTTAACTTTTTTATTATATGAACCTTCTCCTGACTACAACGAACACGACAAGAAAATAACTATCGGATTCGGATTAACCGTTCAGGTGTGATTCGATAACCAGAAACAATAAGGGGTGATTTTGATATTTTATATAGATATTTTCAGCAAAGTGTGAAGCCAGTTCAATTATTAATTTAACTCTATTCACAGCTTTAAATGAACACGAAATGACAGAGATATATCCCGAAAATTGGTATAAAATATAATTATTATGCCAAATGACACGCAGCATGTTTGCACCGTGTGATATTACAAAACCTATAATTTATGAAACGCAATCTCGAAATGAAATGCAGCGGCTGTACGATTGTAATTAGTGAAGTTATTTTACTGTGCTCTCGTTTCAATTTATTTATTTAATTTATAAATGTTATAAACATTTTATTGTTTGCGTTGGTTTTGAGTTGTCCACAAAATTACGTATATTTTTGTCAACCATAATTTGGAATATTATTTATCGCAATGTTTTGTACTAAAATCAAATATTTTGTTATGAAATGAAATTTATTTATTTCCCAGAATATAGGTACATAATAACATGGTCGATAAAATATAAATATGGTCTCACTATATTCGATTTATTATCAGTCATGCAAATATTTTCGCCCCTATAAGGCACTTAAAATTATTATTAGATAAGAAGGTACAATCAAGCACTTTAATTAAACAAACTATAGCTAAAGTTTTGGTTTCTGAGTGCGAAGCCTTGCAAATCAAATTCCCCAAAATCAGATGAGGTCCGCAACATTTTTTATGTCTGTACATGGACCTTATGCGGAAATGTGAAACATGTAAATGTCATAAACCAGGGGAAGGTCGCCGATGGGAAAATTCAATCATGGAGAAAATTGTTCTTTATGTGTGATCTGAATATTATAAATCTTTTTGTGTAAAAGCGAGTTAAGTTTTTAGGAAAAATAGACGCTATATGTCTATTATAATTTTTTGTATTTTATTATTACAGACAAACATTTTTTTTATTTGTATTCACGCATGTAAAATGCTACTTTTCCCATCAAAACAAGGAACCCAGTCGTATTTTCTACTACGTTACGTTATCCCAGTATATTTACAGTTGCTCATACCATAACATGCACGGAAAAAACTATGTGTTTACGTTCCAATGGATCCATTAACTGTTCCCGATATTGAATCTCAAACAACTATCTGGCGAAAATATGGGCGCTTGTTAGAATTTTAGTTTTTAGGACTTTATGTGTGTCTCAATGAGTTTCAGAGTTTAAAGTTTTAGATAGCCATCTAACGGATACTGCCTTGGAAATATTTATAATTTTGACTTCTTTTCTATGGCATTATTTGTCAAATAACTATATATAACTATAATTGGAACCTCTGAAACTGGCGCCAATCTAAGGAGTTAGCTAAGAGTGAATTATAAAAATAATGATTCACATTAGTGAACGTTTATTTTGCTACGGGGTTTATTTGCCGTGTCACTGAGTTGATTTCAAATCTATTTCCCACTTCCAATATCATCCAGCTATGTTCAAGATGCTTGGTTTATCAAGACAAATGAACGGAGAGATTTTTCACTTAGAATATTTGAGTGATACTTAGAGCGTATTAGAATAATAAATTGCCTGCAGTTACTCTTTTGTTTTGAAGAGAATATCTGATAATTCATTTGTTTTTATTGATTTGTTTTATTTATTTTTAATGGATATTGAACTGCCTTTGCAATTTATTGAGCCGTCGTCTTCAACAAATAGCAATAATAGAATATTTTAAAAGTATTTTCTTCACAAGTTTTACTTTCAAAACAAAAATCAATATACCAGTTACTTAAAAAAATATTAAGGTGTAGGTAGGTATGACCATCCTACACCACGCAGTTCCTATGAGAATTTAATAACCCAGTGCAGGGATGTCGAGTAATCCTTTTATTACCTAGTCAGTTCCTTACCTACTGCTTAGCCTTCTACAACGTTTTAAACAAGAGAAAAGTTCCACTCTTAATAAAGTCTGCAATTCCTTCATAATTAGATTTTTAATTTCGTCTGTCTGCATCGTTACTGCAAAGGAAAAAAACACATACAGAATTCTTTATTATCATTTTGTTTTTTATTAACACCTTCGTAATAAAATTAAAGCAAGTAAGTACTGTGAAAGAATCCCGTGTCACTTTTTAGGATAAAGTAATAAAAAAAGTTTTTTGTCCTAATAAAGTAATCAACTCACATTGTTCAGTTGCTTAATAGATTTTAAAATATATATGTTAAGTGGGAAGGCGAATGGCTTTGGAAGGGACGGGTCGACGGTTATATTAATTCAATTTAAAGCTTATATTGTGAAGCTACTTAAGTTAATATAAAATTCGCTTCAGTGGCAACTCTTAACAGTACCACTTGCATAAACTTCGTTTGAAGTAGTACTTTTGTGTTTATAGACTGTCTGCCTATCGTGAGATGATAGCTCTTTAGCGGCCTCAGCGTTGTCTGAATAAAACATTTAGATCTCTGATGACTGGAGTACGATGTTAGCAATTTGTTCCACGCACTTAATTTCCTAAGGGTTCGGACCAGATTTTTTGTGCCTTTATTTTAGAGATACCACTGTAATTTTAGTGATGAAATGAGAAAAAAATTGTATATTTAAAAAAAAAACTTATTTATTTATATATTTTAGACTTACAAATCAATCGACCCATTTAAGTATTCATTTAAGCGAAATGGATCGCTTTACGAATGCGTATTCAAAATGTACACAGTAAACAACTTTTCCTTCCATTTATAAAATAAAAGCCGTCTGCAGAGGATATCGTCTATTTCTTTTTAGGTCTTTGAGAAGTCAGTCTGCCTATCTTCGAGCTTACTTCTAACGGGCTTAATGTAGATAATATAAGAACTAACGACACTTCTTCAAGAAAAAGTAATGTAGTTTGCAAAGACGAGTATGTACTAAATTTTGTCGTGTTTCATACTTTTTGCAGGTAAAAAGTTTCGTCGCAGACGAACGCTGAGAATATTTTGGGCATTTGCCAGCCGAAGCTCTATATTTTCCAAGACTTTTTGCATTATTACTTAATATGATAACTGGAGCGTATTTTACCGATTGCTCTCGAACATTAATCATACAAAACCGTTTATACCTTGCGAATTGAATGCCATTCCTCGACCAGCTTGCGGCTAGCTTTTATTTCACCACTCAGCAAAATTTCAAATCGAGACACGTATGTCAATTCGTTCTGTCCAACATGTACCGTTGACCGCGATAAGGGTGCAGTTGTCCCTCACATTTGGAAGTAAACCTTCGACTCGCCGGCTTTGGCACTCAGTCTACTTCTGAATAAAACATACTAAGGTTGAGTGTTTCAACGTACGACGGTTTGTTTGAAGTCAAGTTGTCGTGTTGTTAGGCTGTTGCCCTGTAATCTGTCTTACAGTCTCCGCTTTGTGACTTCTTTGTGGAGGGAATAAACTTTATTTGGAAGGTACCAATTTTGTTTTTAAGGTTTTATAATTTATATTCAAATTTTTTTAGATAATTCTAGCATAACTAATCCTTTCAAATTATTTCATGTGATGGGATTGTGTTCATCGATTTGGTTGTTTGTTGAATTTAGTCACAATGATTGTATTGACAGTATTAGCGCTAATTAGGACTGCGGAGGTAAATCAGTACCTAGTAGATTAACTTGAACATTGTTGTATATAGAGTTAAATGTGAATAGCAAGTAGTCAGTTATTTTATGAAAGCTCACATTGCTTGGATTTTAAAATTTGGAAAAAAATTGGCGTTGGACTCATTCCTGTGCACATTATGGGGTCTAAAGTGGGGGCTAATAGCCCCTTGACGCTGAGAGGTCGTTTAATGTGCGCGTTTGCCCATAAGTATTGACATACTCGACAAAGGGAGTCGACATGTCAGAAAAATATATGAAACCCAATTTGGAAGAGCTTTTGTTGACCTGAATTTACCTAATCCTTTAAAATGCATCACAAAATCAAAATAAGGTTTTTGATGTTATTTTCAAGCACTAACATAATTATACGTCCATCTATGTAAGATTTAATATCTACGGGTATGTCTCATTTGTTAAAGACTGATTTAAATCACGATGTTGTTTTCTTACTACAGTGGTTACAAAAGAAACACCAAACTGAAATGCGTTCATGTACATAAAATATTAAAAATAATAAACATAATCTCAATCCGCTTCCAGTTCCAACGTACTTGAGCTAAGTTGCTAACTTTGCACTCTTTTATTTCCCCACAAATGAGAAACTACTTGCGCAACATGATAAGTAGTTCATATTCTCGCCAGCTAGAACATTCCAGGTATTAATAACATTTTGTGAAAGCTTTACCTCGTAGAAAATCGTGGTTTTTGAATTGCATAAAATAGTAGTACAATGTTTTTTACTCGGGCAAGAAAATTTTCAGCTTTCAGCAGCATTGTGTTCGAAGGCTTAAACTATTTCTAATAGTAGAATATTTAACCAGTCAACCGCAGAACTTACGAAGCAATAACGATCAAAATCACTGGCGTGTGACAGAGAGAGTTATGGACTGTTCATGTGTTAGAGGGAGACGGTGGTGTCGAATTGCGGACGCGTCGATCGGAAGCGGAGCGGAGCGAGCGCGGAATTCACGGAAGTAGAACAATGCGGAGCGGCTTTTGTGAGGCGATAACCACCGCGTTATAATTTAGACGTAGCGTACGAATAGCCGCGAACTCGTACGAGTGCGAGAGCAATTTAGTTATGTTGCCGCAAAATCTGAATTGTAAGTTCGCTGACTTTTGTGACCGTTTATGCTGTTTCAGGTACTCGAGTGAGAGGAAAGTCGTGGCATTTCAAATATGGTTTAATAATGCTTGCTTTTTAAAAATACTTAGAATAAAAAAATCTGTTCCTTGGCCTTTCAATAAAATTCGCGGAAAAATATGAACAAAACACCTTATTTATTAAGAAAAATACAGCGGGCCGAATATTTTTTCTCAGGGAACAGTTTGCTGCGACATTCAAAAACCGCAATCTTTATGTCGGAAGTTCCGTGTGAATGGACGGAGCATTTGTTTTTTGAATCCCTGTTTTAAATGAAAATTATTCTTATGAAACGAGCTTATGGTAAGCGCTTGAGATTTTCGAGCTACTTAATGAGATAAAGTAATGGAATTCTCATTACAAGGCGTTATTTGAATGCGTATTGTGGATTAATGGTGCTTGCTTGCAAAATGTTTTCGGATTTGTTTGTTAATCTTTTTAAAGCCAATGAAAATTCCAATTTGAGAACATTTCTTTCTTTCTTTTTTTATAAACAAAAGGTTTTAAGTGACTATAGTAATTTTCATAGCTCATTAATTATTAAGTGTGCGTTTTGTTCACGCTTATGTGCGCGTGAAAGAACTCATTAGTAGCAATTTAGTTTAATAATTTATGTATGGACTTAATTGTGTTTGTTATATTATTGAAACTACAATTATTTTACTCCGTAACTACTCATATTTTGATTTATTTTTTTTATTTAGTCTACAGTTATCTACTACATACATACTTGTTTAACGGTCTTTACGAACTAAAAGTCGATAAATAGGTAGGTACTTATATAAAAAAAGGTTTTCTGGATAATCCCAAAAGTAAACTAGCACCACTATTCCAATATATTACTTCAACTGTCCAAAATAAGAACACGTCGGTTCATCCGCTGGCCCTATTTTTTTGTCAGCCATCATGTTTTTTCCGCTTTCGTAAATATTGCGGTATAATAAAATAGATGAGAACGCCTCACAAAAACCCTGATTCTTGTCAAAGGACCACCGGTATGTCTTGGATGATATTTTAGGAATTTCATAATATTTTATCTTAGAGAATCGTAATGGACAAATTTTGTGGAGGTCACCGTCTTACTTCTTTAATATTACGGACTATTATTCATAGGTCAAGGTTTGAATGGAAAGGTCAATGACATTGCTTGATTGATCCCGAACGCTTTTGACAAATACGAGGTTTGTATTTCCTTCCCTATTTATGGATGTGATATCAAAACGTTTTAACAGCAGCCCGAAGTCAGGATTCTTACACATACTACTACTTTGGAATTGTGTTGCGATCCCTTTTCTATTTATGATTATCTCAAGAAATTCCTCCACATATGACCACTCGGGGCATTTTATTTTTAAAGCCAGATACTCACAGTATCTTTATTGGACCTAAGTCGACGTAAACTATACTAAAGACTTTTCTGCGACCAACTTTGCTCGCATAAAAATAAATAGAATTCATAGGTTTTCCAAAGTAATGAAAATCAGTAACAATGGACCTATAAAGCAAACCTAAGTTTATTTATTCCTAAACACGAATACTGTTGCAAGTTTGGCTATCAATAAATCTACATTGCTTCCCGTCTGATAAGAAACTATAGAGGACAGGAAAGTAGCTCATAAATAACGATGCCACGACATTTGGCAATAGTTTGCCAACTTGAAAATGTATGCTTCTTGATTTTTCGGAGAAAATTTAAAAGAACTGTAAGGAATAACTCCCGATCATTAGTCCGCAATTATCGTGGGAACTTCATCCAAGAGACGAATGGTATAAAGTTCCCGAGTAGGACTATTTATCAACTCAATGCAGCTCACAGTTGCGAAGCCCTATTCTGTTTCACGCCTGTCCAGTTAACGCTTTGACCCACCAATTTATCCTTTGTGGTTGAAAAGTATTGACCAATGAATTTTACGGTCGTTTGACCAGTATAAATGAAGCGAGAACGAGTTGGGTTGCGTACCAAGGGCGGATTAGATTTTTATTTAGATTTATTGAGAGCTTTTTTAGGATAATTGTGTCATTGTGACGTTCTTGTTATTTTTTGATAATTTATGAGTTTGTTTTACTATTTACGCAAACTAAAATTACACTAATGTTGTTGTTCAGGGCCAGATCAAAGAATGTGCTTTTTACCTGGAACTACTTGATGATTAGATTAAGAGAGTCTAATATATCAATTCACATAAAACTATTTCAGAATAAGTCACCCAAAAGTCGGACGCCAGAGATTTATAAAGAGCAAGTTTGAAAAGTCGCAGGAAAATATCCGGAATGAGTGCAACAGAAGGCGACGATAGGGATCGTTGGCGCCATCCGAGAGAATTAACCCCCACTGCGCTGTTCGGTTTGTTCGGTTCAAAACGAGCTCACAGCTCCAACCTCATAACAATTTATGTTTATTTTCTTCTACAAAGTCTTGTATTCGAAGTCTTTCAGGACCTTGTGATTTATTCTATCTCAAGTTACGTGCCGGTTTCCAGAATATTAAGCTTTCTATAAATCATTTTTGCATGTCAGGTGTGCTGAATTTATTGAACGGCCCGATGTGTGTGATGTGATTTGGGAATAATATCTTTGTTTTTTAATGTATGATTTGAAATCTCAGATTTTTCTTTAAGAGATAATGAAAAAGTTTTTGCTGCTATTGTTTTTTGTCGTTCCTCGCTTCTACAGATTACTTTGTTATTTCTTGTCTGATACGAAATTGTTGTAGAAGCTTCAGGGCGAATTCTAATTAAGATACCTACAAGGCTAAGTATTGTCTACGCTGAGATACCTATTTGCATTTTTCCGTAATCTAAAATGAAAATATTATGCTAAGTGTGTGATTAGCAAAATGAGACAAAAGAATCTTTGAAATTGGCTTCGCCCACTCAGTGATCTTCGGGATATACTGAAATTATTTCGTTAATCTTTAAATTGTACAATTATTATTGTATTATACTAATTCGTTTTTGATTGGAAGATAGCAAATATGAAAGAAATAGATGCTCTTTATTAATAAACAAGTTTGATTTGCTTTAAAGTTGGTTTTAACAACTGTATTTTCAGCAGCAGACATTAAACAGGCCGGTTATGAAATAAAATATTCCACTTTAATAAATGCAAATTATTATAGAGCAAAGCAATTAACGCAATACTCACAAAAACATAAATTTTACGTAGTTTCAAATTAATTTCAGTGGTCAATTAAAAATGTATATCAGCGTATATTTTAATGTTCAGCGTTAGTCACCGAAAGTAAATCCTTTCATGAATATTTTAGTTTCAATCAACGGTTGTTTGTACAATACATACGGACAAATATTTCATATTTTATATGTATGTAAAGGATATTTGCATGGTATTTGTTTTGTGAGCCTAGTGATTAATTGATGGTACTGTTTGCTTAGCGGTTGAATGATCGACCGGCTCGTTGGGAGACGCAGATTCGATTTCAGCGTGAAGTAAATATTATGACGACTGCTGTATTCGGTTTATTGGTTTTGCTTGCATGCTACTAGTATTTTGTAGTTAAGGCAACATTTTTAGTTGCAATACCCAAAACACAGTATTATCTTTTCTTTTGTATAACTTTTAACCTTTCAGTCTTAAACAAAATAAAGATATACGACAGTAAAATGCTGTATAACGTCAGCGGCAACGTTCAATTAATATTTTATGTTACTCGTCTTAGTTTTTAACATACCTAAAAATATTTTTGGCTTTCCAAGTACCCAGCTTGAACATGACACCACATTTTATACTGTACACGTAAAATTAAAGGAATAATCGTAAAAATATTTCCAAGAAATTCTTTTATATTCTGTTTATGTTCGGTAAAAATAATGGGAAGAGCAAAATGAGAAATAAAAAACCTTTCGTAAAACCCACATAAAAATGCAAAAAAGAAAAATATGATTACCGAGTGGTTTCAGGGAAACCTTTTTAAATGTAACTTCATATTTTTATGTTTTTTTCTGTTACATAGCGCAGCCTATTCCATATTTTAATTTGAACGCTATTTATATATGTACAATAATTATTAAATGTACCATAACATCCTTACTATTATTTACCTAGCCTTTAATCTAAAGAATGATTTAATTTGAATGCATTAACGCATGCATTTTTCAAAAAGCTTTCAAAGTATCAAGTAATATTATTAGTATAGATGTTGGTGGGTAATATTGAATACCTATTGTAAATAAATTCTGACAAATACTTTTTTTTTTATTAAGCAACAAACAGCTTGCTTTATATTTGTAACCCTTCAACAGCCATAAAATATTTCAAATCAATTTCTCAAATTATCCACGATGTACGTAGCCTATAATCCTGTATTTCCACAACATTGGATGTAAAAATATCGTCACTTAAGGAGGTACTCGGAAGGAGTACCCTTTGTGTAGCAAGGAGGCCTGCTTACATTTCACCGGTAGCCGGATGATGGTACTCCACTGTTAATTTACCATGCTTACGTTGCATGTTTTGGGGACGAAATTTTGGATATCTTCGCTAAAGATAAAAGGTACTGGCTGTATCTAAATTCTCTTGAGATGAAATGACTCTATCGGATTCTTTGTTTGGAACACGTGCGACGTGCGTATTGAAGAAATGAAGTGGCAAGCTATATTATGAAAAATATATATTTCTTAGAAAAGGGCATTATTACATTTTCATTGATTTTGATAACAGACCTGTCAAATTCCTATCTCAACATTTGCATGAGCAACCTAGACTATTTAATCCGCCTCACCATAGAAATCAAAAGTTATTCCTTGTTTGTATGAGTTACACATACAGTCTATGGATAATGCTTTTATCGGTAATGCATTTGAGACACATTTGGTCAGCAATTAGCACTCGCCACTATATACAGAAGCGAAATATACAACATTAATTTAAAATCCGACAGGTTCACTCCGAGCTTCACATTGTTGCCACAACGTGATATTCATGAAACAGACTAACAGAAAATCAATGGCGCCGTAATTGGAATCGGACGATTGTATTATTATCATCTCATGAATGTGAATTTATACGGGGGCTGTTTTACAGCATTTATTGTGCTTCGTTTCGGGTCACGCGCTTCGAAACGACTAGAAGCGTCGGGTGTAAATGACGGATTAAATTATATGCGAGCTGTGTCCTGACGATAAAGTAACGTCATATTATACAGAAAATATTTTTTGACATTATACAAAGTTATAATATGTGTGCAGCGTTTTATATTTTTTGGTGTAAGTCGAATCTGTTTTATTATAATTACATTTGCCTTTAACTGAATGGAGTTCACTATTGGTATTGTAAGTAAACACCGATATTTACATAGATACGTATCCATGGTCATCGAACATAGTGGAAATTGGAGGAGAAAATTAAGGCTCCATGACCCAATGTAAAAGGTGAAGACAAAACTTGAATGTATGTTCAAATGTATTTAAGAGAAATGCCTTTTAAAAGCTATCTGCGGCCATTAGTTTTTAGTTTTTTTTTTTGTGAATTTGTCATATTTCATAATTTCTTTGATAAAATACCTAATTCTCTCCTCTCATAATACACATAACAGTAGCTACGTACAATTAATCCTCATCCCACTCAAAGACCTATCCTACAGGTTTGCCAGCTCACATGCCTGAGTTAATCTTGTGAATACGATGCTAATCACAGGCGAGTACACTCGCTCCACGCAAACANCTCATAATACACATAACAGTAGCTACGTACAATTAATCCTCATCCCACTCAAAGACCTATCCTACAGGTTTGCCAGCTCACATGCCTGAGTTAATCTTGTGAATACGATGCTAATCACAGGCGAGTACACTCGCTCCACGCAAACACAGGCCAGTTCTAGCCTAATCCCCTCATAGCGGTGACATTTTCTGTGTTCCCTGGAGTGGTCAACATTTTGCTCTCAAGTTGCCAGCCTAATATATTACGTGACGTAGACGTTATTATGACGTCATACGAGATGGGATGGTTGGTTTATAGTTTATGTTCTATGCGTTAATTGAACAGGGTTTTATGGTGCTTTGTTAGTAGATATTTGTGTTGTATTTTAAAGTTTAGTTGTTGTCTTTAATGGTTTTTGAACGTGTAAAAATCTTCAGAATTATCAGTTAATTGAGGATGATTGTCATTGAATTGAGATGTCAAGTTAGGCCTCGAAATAATTCCTATCAATTATCTTCAAATACATATATAATTTTGTCTTATTTTTATTTCACATGCGTAGTTTTTGCAACATAGACGTTTTTAAGTTAAAAAGAAGAATATTCATTGCACTGACAAATGATGTTCTTATTATAAAACAAATCTTTGTAAATACACTCTTAAAGCTTAAGCTTGAATTATTGTAAAGTATGAAAAAGTTAAAAAATAATCTTAAACAAAATTCACATCAGAAAGGACCTCTTAAACAAACTCCGAAGAAAAAAGTGAATATTTCATAAACTTTTTGAGGATTATGTTACTTTTGTTAGGCATGGAGCTAAGTGAAGAATTTACTTAATAAACTGTTGTTGTATGTACATTTTCGTCAACGGTCTGTTGCCTAGAGGTTCTAATGAACATCCAGAAAGCACTCTATTTGGTATTTTTTCTTTCAACAACAATGGCGGACGTGTAATTTTCTTCTTTATGAAATAGCAAAGTTTACTGAGAGCACAAAATTGCCTGAGACATCGTCCGACAGTTTTAAATTCCTTCTTTCTGTTCCAACATGAAGTTTTCAATTTTTCTCTATTGCAATATTTGTCTTGTCTTGTACATGTTCAGATAAAAATATATTTTAAGACAAGAAACATGTTGAGAAAACAGAGCAAATCTATTTTTTTTCAGATATTTATTACTTAATTTAATTAAAGCATATTTATTTGGCAAAAGTAGTTATCAAACCGAGAGTTAATTTATTCTGACAATCACAGTGGTCGTAAAATTTAAGGAAATCACATCACCATTCGAGGAAAATGTCGGTTATTTCAACACAATGTAATTCAATGGAACTTTGCTCAAGTTTAATTTGGTCCACGACAGAATTTGGGATCGTTACTTGGAAGTGCACTTATAAACTGACTTTAAGACTGTAAAAGAGAATTTTAAAATAAATCCTTGGAAATTAAAAATCATTTAAAGAAGCCGACTCCAAAGGCTCATTTTGTTTCTCATTAAATATTCTTGAAACCTTTATTTACTTACAGGTTTTTTTTTTACATTTAAATCAATTCACATGACAGATCATATTTTTACCGAATTCACCATTATACTTCAGAAATGCTTTCATATTACATTCAATCAATAAGATACTTACATCGACTTACCATAATACATTTTTGATTCAAATATCCTTTCATTGGGCTGCAAAAAACTACCTCTAGTACAAATCACAAGAGTTCACAAAACACGACTAGTGTCAGAACTAATTATAAAATACTGAATGAAATGTATCAATATGTAGTCGGATACTACGTCATGCTAAAGTGGGTCTGAAGGGCGAAGAGTTCAAAGGGTTATAAAAACTAGATGCTCGCTAACAATGGAAAAATCTTTGCATGTCATAATGCCTTTTAGAACGCACGCTGAAACTATCTAAGAACATTTTTTTATCGACTAATTAAGTACTTGCACATCGATTTCAAATAGCCAATAAGAGAAAAAGATAATTCGTGCTTCGTGCTAATAAAAAGACAATACACATGATGCCAAAATAATGGGACACATGTTGTGGGCGTGTAAAACACGACACTATCGATTTGCAAGTAAGTGTATTAGAAATAGTAATTTGGGGTAGGGTAAGTCCGGGATATACGCCTAAGCGGGATAGACGCCTCGAAACGATTGCCTGAATACTAAAATGCGCAGGTATGATATTGTCTTATGATATGAACGCACTCCCCCCGCACATC
>NWSH02000437.1:10279752-10297245 GCA_002382865.2 Heliothis virescens | reverse complement strand
AAAATCATAAATGTCTATGATTTTTTAACTTACTAGCACAATTCTGTTTAAAGATATTTAAAAAAACCCTCTCCTGTAAAATTTGATTTTTGTCGGTTGCGCTAAAATTGCGGTAAAGGCTCGATGTGTTTCATTTGTTATATGACATGACATTATCGTTATGGTTATATCTATAACCTAGAATTAGGTCTTGGTCTTTGTCAATTCAGTTTGGGTATTCTATTTAGGAATAGAGCATGCAATGTCATAAATGTCAGTGTTGCATTTGCATTGCATTGTATCTTAGTTTGTATGCATTAGACGATAACTGTGGTTTTGAAATGTGTATCTTTCGGTTAACTGATCTGAGTGCACTCGATATGCTGTTTAATGAAAGATTTTTTTTTGTGTACTCAAATTGACTTATCGTTTTTTAGCCCTTGTACAGACGACAGCAGGTCAACGTATACCAATCTGTAAAATTTTACCAGTCAAACATTAATTTACCCATCATTGTGATAAGGTTGAAAATAGATTGCAGAAATTTGACAGATAGTGGTAACTTGATGTGCTGTCGTCTGTACGTTTATAAGTTGAAATAAGTTCGTAGGTATGAAAAAAAACCGGCCAAGTGCGAGTTGGACTCGCGCGCGAAGGGTTCCGTACCAAGCTGTAGTTCCACGTTTGAGTAACAGATGGCGTTGTATTCAAATTGCACTGTCTTTATAATTTATTGTATGGGGACCCCCCTTAATATATAACTTTTTTTAGTTTTTAGTATTTGTTGTTATAGCGGCAACGAAAATACATCATTTGTGAAAATTTCAGCTTTCTAGCTATCACGGTTAATGAGATACAGCGTGGAGACAGACAGACAGACAGACAGACAGACAGACAGACAGACAGACAGACAGACAGACAGACAACGAAGTCTTAGTAATAGGGTTCCGTTTTTACCCTTTGGGTACGGAACCCTAAAAAGGAAGCAGCATTTTATAATCAAGTTGGTGAGTAACTATATACGTTTCCATCAAAAGGGAACCATACCTTTCCAACATTAATTCGTACCGCATGAGTATACATTAACCTTATAATAACACCTACGATTAATCAATCTAATAATAAAAAGTCCATAAAGAACATAAAAAGAAACAATTTCCCCAAAGGTTAAAGCTTTCTACTAAAATCTTTATACGGCATAATAAGGCTTGTGTATAAGTAATGTATTTTATTAGATTACATAAAATATTAATCAAGGGGAGGTGTTATCAATCACGTGTGACGACATCCGCTCTCGGGGGTAATTACCCATGAAAAACTGGTGGCGAAGAAAATGAAAGAAATTTTGCAACGCGATAAGGTTGTTCTCTTTTGGGACCCATTTCAGACGGTGACTTATGATAAAAAAATACATGGTATTTATAATGAAAGTGAGACTGGGTAAAATGTATATTATTTTCTTTGAATTTGGTTTAATAAAATGAAGTAAGAAGTGTATTAATTTTAAGTCATTTTGAGATAATGTGTATAATATGTAAGTACGCTATGATCATACAATTTTAAATATTATTTATATAATAATACAAGCGTTTTTCAAAAGCTTTTCTTCTGTTGAAAATATTCAAAAAGTATGATTGTCATCGGTATTCTTAAATTCTTTTTATTTTGCGGAACAAAATACACACAACAAAACCGAGCAACGCAAGAATTTTTGCCACACGTTTACTTAAAGTTGAAGCTTATTTTGGCTGCCTTATAAGTTACCCGCATTGTGTATTTATTAGTAGTTACACATAAAAATGTACCTAATATTACTTCCTCGTGTCAAATATAGAATATCCATGTCTAAAGCAAGTCCAAAGGCTTTACAATTATTGGCCTAGATTTGGGAATCAAATCCGGTGACTTTCATTGTCTCATGCCTCAATCGTGCAACGTATTCATGGAAGTCGGAAGTTTCACTGCTTTATTTAGGTCGTCTACTAAATGGATGTCCCAATCCAGGCCATCCTGTGACGAGAAGGCTGCTGAAATAATGTCCAAACTGCATAAATAATGTTCTAATTTTACACCCTAGCTGCAAAATTGACCTATTTACTGTCACACTTATTAGACACCTGAGTAGGTACTTAGAAGTTAGATAACTAAATAGAATGAAAGTTTTGTCTCAAGCAAAAACAAGATCCTCAAGATGGAGGATTTAACAACCTTTAACTTCTCTACATTATGATATATTTTACACCAAAAAACAATAAGTAAATGAAAAATTTTTTTACACAAAATTGATCTAGACATCAAATTCACCACAGCTAGGCCCACAACCACTTAACCAACAGCAGTAGAAAGTTAAGTGCCAATAAAACATCACAAAAGCCGGTGTCACTTCGAAGCGTATCCGAAAAATTATATTACTTTTCACGAGAGTCTTTACGACTTCTTTCAAGTCCTAGCCGAAGAGCTTCTGAGAAATTCAACAGGCTCATATATTATACAGGGCCGTGACGTCATCGATTCTCTGGTACTTGTAAAATGCAGTGTCATCCGGCCTGATATATTCCGCCATCCATTCCTGTCTCCTTCGATTATGCAGAATGGAAATCAGTTGGTATCTGTATATTTGATCGGCTTGTGGCTGGCTGCATGTCCGATTTGATCACTATTTGCATTATCATTGTTGAGTTATTTGTAGCTTGAAACATGCGGTAGCCAAATAGGAGGCATGTAGTGTTAAATACCTACACGTTTATTTGCTGACCAAAGTAGATACAAAAATAGAACTACTCGTCGAAGGTCAAAAAAATATTTTGCATGCAGCCGTGAAAACACTGATGTGGATTCACGGTGAAATACACACTTACGGTTCAATGCTCCCACTTTACTTATTCTTTTTGCAATAACATGCAGAAACCCGAGATCAAAGGAGCGTTTCTTTTACCGAGCACCGTTAAAGAAACCAATCCGCTTAACCTTTTACTGACTAGACATAATAGGCAATAACGTTTGGTCAATCAGGTCGAAAGCCAATTTGGCCAGCGTTATTGTGTGCCAAATTAAATCTATCTAAAGTAGGGAGTATACGGAACATCGGCCAAATCGATTCCCGCGGGATGAGAGAGCAGTCGTAAGCAATAAACGCCTAAATAATCCCTAATTCGAGGTGATTTAAGTAAAGCGGATGAAAATTAATGGAAGCCTTTCTTCCCTGTTATCCGTAAGGTAACTTGTGTAAAGGTGCGTTTGATTTGTTATTTCTGAACACGCAACGGAGGCTAATCCTTCAGCGCTAAGGAAGGCCGAGCAATTAATTCTGTGTGAACTGTGCAATTATGTACACGAGAACTTGAGCAAGCTGATCTCTTAATGGATGTTCCACAATTAGTTTGTTTTGGAACAAAAAAGCCGTCCGACACAGAGTTTATAAAGAAAAGTTTTGAATTAAATAGTTGGAAGGCTTGGTTGGTCGCAGTACCGAAAGCCATTACTTCGCATCAGTGGTTCGTTAAGGGTATTCAAAGCGGTCAAGCCGAAAATAGCTTAAAATTCCTAACGTCAAGTTTCACTCATCCGTAGTCGAAATGGTTGTCCGTAGAAGCGTGGCGAGCGAAAAAAATAAGTGCTAGGCGTCCGAAAATTGGCTCCGAGTGTCCTCGAACAAGCCCGTCTGGTTTTTAATTGGTTGGCTATAAGTTCGCTGATAAAACTGTGACGCGTTTCTATTCGTTGGATACCAGGATAGCATGTTAGATTAAAAACTAGCAAAAAGCGAGAAACGAATGAGAATGTAAGCGCGCTTCTGTGGATTTTAATTTCATCCATACGAGGCAAAAGTCGTTTCGTTACAATATGTTTTAGCAAAATGGGTTTGTATTCAAAAACTATTCATATTGTTAGGAAACGAATCTTTTTTGCTATTGTTTTACCTATAAGTTAAATTGATTAACACGTCTGAGAGTGGTACGAGAGAGAGTAGTTACCTAATATTAAAGTTTCGTTCCATTCTTGATTATAAAAAGCAGTCAAAGTTTTATTTACATATTTATTTATAATTTACTTGATAAACAGTACGAAGGTTACACGTACAAAAACGAAATTATTCGCAAACAAGTCCCATATTTCACCAGCAAGACGTTCAATTATAAAAATACCTACTGGGACGAAATAAACTGTATTTTAATTTCTTGTCCCATTTTTTATGAAAAGTAATAAAGGCCTGTAAACATAGATAGTTACAGTAGTTAATTATATCCAAACAGTGAAAATTTTAGTTTCCTATATAAATTGAATAAACGTACGTCCGATTTAATCGCAACTTAAACTTTTCAGTACAAAACATTCCTGCTTTTGTGAAAGCACGGGCAGGGAATTAGTTAATGGCCTCGAGTAACGTATTTGTGTTGCAATTACACGTAACATCACTTGGCACCAACAAATTCTAAGCTGGACTAAACATGGCAGTGTATGAGAGTACCCTGAATTCGTGACCTACATCATTATCCTGACCACAGAAATATATTGCATGAATTTAGCATTGACTCTGGAGTAAGGAATTCCTTGAAGAAAAAACTCCTCATCGAGGTGGTACAAATAACAGCGCAAAGTTCCCAAATATCGATATTCACACGCACACATACATAATGAAATATGATTAAGAATAATATACTAATTTTGGTCCCATTTTATTTAACGTTACATCTCTCCACAAAGCTGATTGAAACATATTGTCAGACCGAAAACTAAATTGAGATAAAAACAATTTTTATTCAGCGTAAATGAAAATATTTGTGTATCTTATTAAGTCGAATACTTGCAAAGGCAGCTCGTAGCGAAAGTTGTTCCTTTTATAGAGCACTGTAATCCTCTCAAACGGGCTTTCTGTCATTTAAATTCCGTCGGTATTCCGTCGGATTTTTGCTTTGCTTACAAATTGTATGTATCGGGAACACCGACACTTATTATTTTAGAGCGAAGTCTTATCCGGCGCGATTTAGGAAAATTGGGTTAAGTGCTTTGTTATAATGATTGATGTCTGTTACGTTGATTATTTTGCAAGTACTTACTGTCGAATAATATCTTAAAACTGAGACTGTCTCTTGGACTATTAACGTGACATTTAATAGTATGTTAAGGTAGTTAAAACTCAGCTAAATCGTGCAGCATTACCATCACACAGTTGTTTGTAGGGGGTAATCTCTGGAAGTGATGAACCAATTTTAAAAATTGTTTCACTTGTAGAAAGCTACATGAAAGTATCGTGAGTACTAAAGGCTATATTTTGTCCGGGTTCTACGGGCAGTATTTCCTACGCGACGCGAGTGAAACCGCGGGAAAACGGCTAGGTATTAAACAGGCATTGAAAATTTACCTACTAAGTTATGTAATCAGTAAGCACCCATATAACTGGATGCATAAACCTTTATATACAGACACTGTTATGAGTCAACCACGTGAAATGGTTTTCGTAACACCCAATTTTACGGTTACCTAATTACGAGCGACTATTTATGCATCAATGTGAGTTAATCCACCATTTCATTGCGGAATAAAGCGATAATGATTCACAGTTTTAGCGCTGAAAATACGTTGACCTGGCGATTCGCGGTTGAAATAGAAAAGTTAAAATATCAGGAACGAAAATTGTTTGAATTTTGAATGGCCATTTTAATTATCATCAGCCTTTTTAACGTTCCTTAGGCACAGCCTGTGCCTAACGGAGAAGGATTGAGCGTTAACCACCACACTTACTCAATGCAGGTGATTTGGGACTTTATAGTTCAGGTTTCCTCGAGATGTTTTTCTTCACCTTTAATCAGACATTGGTGTCTAAGAAAGTACACACAAACTTCCCATACATAAATAGTATTATTACACTACTAAACCAGACTGGTAAAAGTTAACCTTTAACTTAAGAACTTTAGAGAGTATTGACTTTCCAAAGTAGGTAATGATTTATCAAAACGACATTAGTTTGAAGTCATTCATCAATCGACCACTATAAAAGATTATACATAAGCACGAAAACGAAAAACAAAATGGCGATTCATGGCCGTTATATTCAAACGTAGAAAACTCACCATTATTTAAACAAACTATTCTTTTGTACATAAAACAGTAAGCCAACACAATAGATAACAGATTATGCGGTGAATGATCGACCCAAGGTAATAAGTTTGGCCTCCACATTGAAAAGATCGTGGTCAGGAAACGCGCCAAATAAGGCCAGGCCTCGGCCCGTACTGGCGGGAAATAGGGAAAACTTCGCCCTATTTATGGGATTCAACGATTATTATTGAGTTAAAAAAAGTTTTATGGTGTGTGAAAGTGAAAATATGTTGTCAAAACAAAAACAATTTTGGATGTTAATACCTTTCCGATTTTTGTTGGATGGCAATAAAATTTACCAACCTTTAATTGAGGTCAGCTGCTTAACGATGCCGCGATGTTTAGCTTCAATTAAATCAACTAACGTGTAAACGTTTCAACGAAAAACTATAAAACTACATATATTATCTCCTCTGCAACAGTTCGGAGGATTTACGGGCTTCTTTATTAGTAATTAAAATTCAAATTAATGTATTGGAAATAATTACATTTGTTGTAAACATGACGAGTTTACGAATTTAAAATATTTAGTAGCTTTTCTCTTCGAACATATGGAGTAGAAGTAACAGAATAAACATGAATATTTATGTAATTTAAACTCGTAAGCGTGTTTATAATTCAATCTCTGCAGTCCCACGGTGGGCGCCAGCATTTGTTAAACAAAGTTGGTGGGTAGCTAAATCACAACTTGGTTTGCACACTTGTGATTACTTAAAACTCCATTCGCTGAAGCTGTAACTAAGTTCCAAGTATTCCATTTAATCAAATTATAAATTCTCTATAATTTGCCGTGTTACATGTCATGCCGAACTGGCAATATCAACAAGGATAAGGCCTATATTAAATTATGCAACAGCGTTCGAAGGAAGCTTTTAGCAAACAAGGTTTATTTATGCAAATTTATTCCATAATTCATCAGCACCGGTTTGTATAACATCAAATCAATATGAAGAGACAATGGTAAGCTACGATTCATTTATTAACGTCGAGGCTCGCGGTGGTAGCAAACCCAACGCAGGTGTAACAAAAGATTGAAAGATAAAACGTAACGAATTGTGAAGTGTTTTCTGTGTACAACAAACGATAGCTGTTTCTGACAAACAAGGCGCTTGAGAGTTTCTCGGAGAGTGACGAGCCTGTTCGGGCGCGAGATGACAAACACAATGGGTTTTCTGAGCCCCTGAATGACACCTTCATTATAGAAGCTGACGTTTCGCAAATACTCGGCGAATTGTTACCGCGCACTTTACCAAGTGTTATGAAAAGTAAGCCGCCGACCCTAATGGTCTCCCGAGTTTATTTTCGCTCACCGAAGTTATCACTATATGTAAATATTGGATTTGCGATATTAGAATTTGAATAAATGTTAAGGAAAAATAATGGGTTTCAAATATCGGGCTGTAGAGAAAGATAAATTTTAATATTACAAGAATATGAAAAATGTATGTGCTTTAAGAGTTTTTAGGACGTAACAAATGTTAACGTTCATTGAAATACAATATTTCACACTTCAATCGAAAATTGTGGTCTTTAATATCGGCGCCACAGACTCGATATTCCCAGTGGTTACTAATGTTTGCTGTAGAAGCTAAGATTAAAAATACAAAACCTCGATTATATCCGTATCTCCAGCGAAAATAGTACTCGCATTTACATCAGTTCTACAAATATAAAGCGGCATTACGGATAAATAAACCATTGTTTATACAAACTGTTGTACTCCGAATAATAGAATTGGGGAGCACTCACTTGCGATTTGTTTGAGCGCCGTCACAGCCGATTTGATAGTGTTCAACGTTCGACGCCTCAGATTCTTCTTCGAAGAAAAGTTCTCCATATCAATATTCACCGACATTTTGATTTGCACTCTATCGTGTTAACATTTGGAGTTATTTTGTATTGTTTGAGCACAACACTGCGCACTGAACACCTTTTGTTTCGGGAGCCCGGAATACACTGCGCGTAAATGCATATCAGTAACAGTCAGTCCACGCGCGAATTCTAAAGAGTTTATAACGAACAGTGGAATATGTGGAGACGAAATACAAATACTAACGACTCTGGTAATAATTGTGCTATAACTGCGATTACTGATTCTATGCCAAAGTCGTGTCGTGCTGTGTTTATTGGCGGTGAAGTTCCGAAGTATATGTTGAATGACGTCATTTACGTAGAAGTTTGTGAAAATGGGCCTTTGTTTCTTTATCCTCGTAAAATGCTGGGGTTATGTTTATTGTTTCATCTGGAGAAATATGGGAGTGATATAATAAACTTTGGAATAATATTTTGGTGGTTTAATATAAGCGGTTTATACACACAATAATGACACCGAGATCCATACAGAATCGTTGAAATATGTAAATGATGTAAAAGGGCAAATCAGAAAATTCCTTCAAAAATTTTTAAATAACTACGCCACACCTTTTCATTCTTCAAAATTTTTCACCATTCCAATCATATTCAATCATCCGAACAGCCCAGACCTTCACCATTCATAAGAAATTAGCACCTGATATATTTAAGAGCCATCAACAACGGACGAGCGGAGTGAACGTATACAATCGTCAATTTCGTAAACACCTTCTATTCTTAAACCAGACAGCCGGGAGAGATCAGGTTCATTATCAAACGATGACTTTACGAGACCTTCGTATTGACGTGAACAAACTGTACGTGTACAGTCAGCAACGAAAGTACCTTGACACAATCTATATTACATAATAGGTACCTGTTTATCTACCATGAGTTTAAAGCAATAGTATTTGTCGATAGTCGATATCGACTATCTGGCAAATTTTAGTTCCATAAGCTAGAGGTCCTGTATAATTTAACATTCAAAAAATTTACGTACGTGTCATATTTTTCTCATTTATAATAGTTGTATTTAGTATTTATCGACAAATACTATTGCTTTATAGTCATGGTACACTAAAATTTTAAATACATAATGTGAATTTTGCAATATTAAGAACTTTTGCAGCTGACTGTACAATCAAATGAGGTTCTCTTATAAAGCACATTACAATTCTGTTGTGTTTTCATAAGGTTGAGATGAAATTCTCGTTTGTGGCGTACGTGATGTCGTAAAATGTATTACGTGATAGCACATTTTAGGTTTCTGATGTTCTGAGAACGCTCATTGTTATCTATTGGGAATAACAAATAGGTATGTATTATGATTGAGTTATTCAAATGAAGCTTTTTACTTATTACGCTCAGTTTTTATTGCTGAATGAGTGGAAAATCTCGTGGCTAAGTCGCAGGTGCGCGGATCGATCGATCATAAGGTTGAGCAACGTTTGGTGCGGTCGGCCCATGGATGGGTGACGAGTTCTTCCGTGTTACAGAAGGCACGATAAATTGGTGGGTCTCGGCTGTCATTTGACTATCTTTGGCAGTCATTACGGGTACTTAGAAAGGCTAGGAAGATCTTTATGTTGCTGAATCACATATTTTATACAAAAAATTGCAGATTATATTTTTGCCTAAATCAGCGAAGTTCTGTAAAAAAAGTTGCAAGAAACTACTTTTTGGCTATAAAACAATTGAAACTAAAATAATTGCTTCAAAAGAAGACCTTGGATCTAGATTAGAACAACATAAACCAGAAGAATTCGACAGTAAATCGTATGCAGCTAATTAATTACACAAAACAGATACATTGGGGCGTGATTCATTTAACCGTATAGTACAGACGACAGCAGGTCAACGTATACGAATCTGTAAAATTTTACCAATCAAACATTAACCTACCCGCATTGCGATAAGGTTGAAAAACGATTGCAGAAATTTGACAGATTGTGGTAACTTGATGTCTGTACAACTAGTTTCCCGTGTTTCCAACCGTGTCCCGAAGCTACTATTTCCCGCACCCGGATAAAAAGTAGCCTATGTCCTTTCTCATGCTCTAGACTTTTTACGTACGGAAGACAGTCGATCTAACCGAATCTGTCAAATTATACCAATCCAATATTAACCTTCTGCTAATGTGATAAGGTTGAAAATCTATTGAAGTTTGACAGATTAAGGTAGGTTGATGTGTTGGCGAATGTACTACCTTTTATTATTTAAATCAGTTGGGTCGTTTTGGTGGGAAAGCATTATAGAGAGATAGAAAGACAGACTTACGCATTTATAATATTAGTAAGGATTGCACCGTCCTTGTCGGTCCCATTGTTAAAATTCTGTTTTTCGTTTCATTTATCAAATCTAATTTGATGAATGTTTGTTTGTTTTTCTTTCGAGCTTTTTGTTCTTGTTCAATGTAATTATTCTCCATTCCTCTTTAGCTTATTTGGGAGGATCGTGACTTGTCGAGGAATTTCTTTTTTATTGGGCGTTTAAAATATTTTGGCTTATTTATGGTGTAGGTTTCTTGCATATAAAATGTTTTAATAGTTCTCTATATTAGAAGGTCGTTCACCTTTTTGGTTAAGATTAATTGAGTCATAAAAGCCACTTTGGTGAAACTTCGTTTACGCACTCCTAGAGAGTTTTTTAAATCAACCATGTTTCTTCTGGAGCCCTTTGTGTACCAGGGCTGCGGTAACGATCATAACTTATTATGTTCTTTAGATGTTATGTCAAAGAAAATTTTCACATAAAAGTGCTCTCTGTATCCATCTAGTCATGAAGCAATAGTTCTAACTATGTACTCAGTAGTAATGAATCTATAAATATATATTTCATTTCAGCCATAAAACAAACAAAATGGCTTGGACACGAATCTGCATGAATAATGACTATTTTGTGTCACAATGAGCTAATATGAAATTTGTGTGAAATGCATATTATTTAGAGGTAAACGATTCTACCTTTTCGGAAGTGAACCTTATCTACTCATATTTTAGGTTTAAATTTCGATGTAGTTTAAAGGAATATGATTGATGAGGCGTATTGTACGATGTAGCTGTAGGCTGAAGAATAAATTAAACTGTATGTTAATGGGTCGTAAATCTATTTGCGTATTAACTTTTGGACTTGTTCATTTGTTGAAGTGTAAGTTTGATATATTGGTAATTCACTCATTAATGGGGACACTTGACTATACTTGTAACTTGACGATACTCGTTAACAATTAATTATGATAATGTGTTTGAAAGTCATGTTTTGAACCTGTAGATTTCAATTATTCAGCTCATTCTTGTTTTAAAACATTTTTATTGCATCGAATAGGAATCCATTTTCCAAACAATACCGCTTCAGTCAAAAGTAGATTACTCGGAAATGATGAATAGCTTTAACAGGTTTGCATTTTCAGTTGATGATGTTCGCATTAAAACACATGTTTTATGAATTTTCTTGTTAAATTAGATTTTCTATTGGTATTTGATATATGTCAAATCTGACAGTGCAAATGATTAGTATGCAATAGGCATGACGACTAAAAAAATCTAATTAGTCCGTCTTTTATATTATAAAAAAATATTGCATACGTATTTTTTCGTTTTTCATCTTAACAAATAATTACGAAGCTATAGACCGTTGAAATTGTGCGTGACGTCACGCCTACGTACAATTTTGACATAGGCGTGACGTCAAAACCCCCCACTCCCGAACTTTAATACTCATTATCTTTGTTATTATTGATAGATTTTTAAAAACAAAAAATACGATAAATGGATTTGCTTATTTTTTACGCTGTCGTCATACCAATATAGGTTCCTATAAGTGAAGAAAGCAAACCATCAAATGGAAAACCTCCTCCATTTCTTAAGTCGGTTAAAAAATAAGTTAAACTTTCAGTTTCTGAGCTAAATGTGTACAGATATATCAGAGCTTTTAGTTAAACAATATTGATGGATTCCCAGTCGATATCGTGACAAGATTACGTACACTGACACATCACATCTTGTCAACGCCATTGACAGTGACATATCATACAAACAGTGACGTCATTCACCTCCTAATTGAACTCCCGATCACTGTCGGACTTTATATGTCCTTATTACATTTATAAAAGCAAAAGATCGGCATTTTTTTTATGGGAAAAAATTATAAACTCGCGACAGGTATCACGTGACCGACAGATTTAAAACCGGAAATTCCGTAAGATAATCGTAGGCAAGATGTTCGATGGGCGATGTTCTGTCGTGGGCATGATGATAATTAAAGCATTCCAAAATATAAAAAAATCGGAAAGTTAATATTCCAGTTTTTACTTACGTCGTTTTTTTAATAATTCTAAACCGTCATTACTGAAACATTGCCTGCAACACAAACACCTCCATGCTCAATTAATTACAGGATGCCTGGAAGCCGCTAGCTCTTGCTCTTTAACTAAAGTATTGACCAAAATACATTACTACTCCTACGTCACACATCATTGTCATAGGGCTTTAGATAGATTTAAGTTCATGACGTCATCTAACCAATGAGCTCGTAATACGGGGGCTTACCGTTGTCAAATAGCCTGAACGATTTTACTGGCTACGGCTAATTCTAACCGCATTTTCGATGGGAATTCAATGTAGTCAGTAATGGTCGGATTTCAGGCTTAATGTTTTGTCTATTTTAGGAGGGGATTAGTGAATTGCGTATTGTTCTAAATGGGTTTGATGTGATGATAAAGTTGTTTGTGTTGGTGATGTTAACAGTGCTTGTTTTAGGGATGTATTATGCAGTTTTATTTGGTTATTTTTTACTATAGTACCTATTTGATTTTAAGATTAAATCAGTGCCTTTATCGAGCATATATGCTGCTTTATAGGACATTATTCTCTTTTATGGAGCTGAACATGCTCCTCAATTACAATCGCTATCTTTATACCTCTGGTATTTGTACGTCGAATCCTTGTCGGAGCCTTTGAAGGCTTGGAACTATAACCTCTTTATATCAAGTTATTAAAATCTCGTCTTCTGTGATTTAAGCAAGTATCCAATTAGTAACCGGATCCAGTAAGCAGTAACCGGATCCATTCTAGAACTGACGACAGCACATCAAATTGCTTCAATAGATTATCTTATCACAATAATGGAAGGTTAATATTCGATTGGTAAAATTTGACAGATTCGGGGAGGTCGACCTACTGTCGTCCGTACATATCCGTAACTGGGTTGATTTCCTCACTTCCCATTCCTATCGTTGCAGTTCTTAAGACTAGTCTGAGTTCGTGGTTCAAGTGGATGCACTTAACTTTGATATAGCTTTTAGTTTAGCTTCGTAAAAGTAAGTCTTGAGTCTGACTGTCTTTTGACTGATATGTTTTAGTGGTTTGTTTTAGTACTGGTTTGGGTTTCTGTGTTCTGTGGATTAGAGTATAGTAAAGATTATAATCAATCGGTGTTTGTATGTCTTTGAATTTGTATCCCTTACTAGCTGATACGGTGAACTTCGTAACACATTTTTTTTTTATTTTTCCATATTTTCTCAACGTTTAAACCTTCCCTGGACTTCAACAATTAATTCAAATCCAAAATTAGCCAAATCGGTTCAGCAGTTCTCGAGTTTTAGCAGGACTAACGAACAGCAATTCATTTTTATATATAAGAAGAAGATTAGGTCAGTTAAACTAAGACCTAAATAAAAATATCATAAAAGCGCTTTTTGATCACAAAAATGGAAGCTGAACATTTTTTCAGCAGCAAGTCAGCTTCCATCCTACATATTTGGTTTAGAAAGTCAAAGTATTAATTTACTATGTATTTTTCATAATCAATGAATACTTTCTATTTCATTGGTCTATGCAAAACAAATATTCACATAAACAACAGCCATTTATTAGAACAAAATATAATAAATACTAAGACGTTCTAAAGACATCAGTATTTCGATTTCCTTCAGATATGAAAGAGAGGAAATTGGAAGGCTCGATTTGCTCGGAAACGTTATGATAATAGGCATTAGCAGCGACGAAATTACTTCCATGTTCAAATAAGTATTATTAAGGGCAGAAGTTCCTACCCATAAGGGTGTTAAGCCAGTATTATTCTATATATTCTCATTCGGTATGTTTGGCGCATAATAATGGAGGTATATATTATTTGCAACCAAGTTTTGAAAGCAGAATATCTGAATTCCGAAAATGGTTGTAGGGATTTATCGTGATAATGTAAACGACAAAATACATACAGGATGTGAATTATTACATTGTCAGCTGATTTTGAGAAAATTGTCATGTCTTGATTTTAGAGTCAAAACTACAAATGTCTTAACATACAAACATTTTTATGATAGTTTAAATTGAACACGTTATAAAATCCACTCGCAGTACAACTTTGTTTTAAATATTTGTCATGCACACACTGACAAATTGTTTAATCAAATCCCTGAAATACATCAACGAGTAACAATCTCATTTACGAGTTAGAATACAAGCCATTGGCTAGGTAAACTGTAGAAAATAGGTACATATAGTAATCTGGTACACATAGAGGACGCCTCATTTGTGCCAATATACAGCGATTAAGCTGCTGCAGCAATCGACTGGTGATTGCGGACATTAATCCTGATACTGATGGAGTCGTGTGTATTGGGTGTGTTTTCATGTTTTTTAGTAGGCTTTGTCTGTGTACTTTTCAATTATAGGGAAAATGCGAGCTCAGCTTCTTTACAATTTCGTTTTAATTGACTATAGGAAACATCGCCAAATAAACATTCTTATCTCTGTTCTGTCTTCTTCTTCTTTACAGGTATCATACAAATTTATGACGAGTAAGTATGTGAATTTATTTTTAGCATCCTGTATTATTTTTTACAGTAAATCCACACAGCTGCAGCAGGCGATGAGAGGTGTGCAGGTGGAAAGGACCTACGTAGGCCTTGAAAGTTTTCTTACTTACGTAAAATTTGGATATATAAAATGAAGAAAAATACCTCAACAAAAACAAGGCAACATTCTTCTATTACATTAAACAACAATTAGAAACATAATTTCCTTAATTCGCGAAAACAGCAGGAAACTGACATTTGTTTTGTCATAAATTTCGCGTAATGCTTGCTAGGCGAAGTAAAAATGATTTACTACCTTCATAATGTTGCGCTAATTTAGAAGTATTGTACTATAAATTAACACCTTTCTCACTAAGTCATTTAGTTAGGAAAGTATTGGGTAAATTATAGTGTTTAGGATAATTTATGGGGGGATGTTGTTGTTATGAGTAGTTGGGATTTGTGGTGTTAAAATGATCGTTTTCACAATATAATATTAAATACGCGATATTTAGTGTGAAGCGATTTCACGCTATCTATCTAAGGCCAGGCACATACAGAGAGATAAGGTGACTACAGTAAATATTTTCTAAAGTGTTCTTCTTTTAAATTCAACATTGTTTTATCCAAAGTCAAGAATAAATTAAGACAATTACTGGCCAGACACAAAAAAAATAATGAAATACAAAATCGCAGCTTTTATCAAGCAGAAAAAAAACACACGCTGTACCAATTACATGAAGGTCGGCAAAAAAACGGACTTCTTGCTAAAATACGTTGTGCATTTGAGCTTGTAAAGGCTAGTTACATTGTTGAACAATTCGCAGTCTGGGCAATTTCCTTTGAAGCATTATGTGCACGTCCCTATGGAATGGACGGTTTATGGGACGGTAGCAAGGGTATTGTGAGGTCGGCGATAATTGCTACTTTTAGTTGTATTGAAGAAATTTTGGTAAAAAATGTTGAAACTTCAGAAATAATGCGAAACTGATAAGGTAGGTATCTTCAAAAGGTCTTTTTTATTATCAGGTCAAATTAAATAGTAATTAATACTGTATAGTTAGTTATGGCTTTTTAAATGTTTTTCTCTACTCTCCACTGACAAAACCAAATGACTATCACTAATACTGTTTTTCTATGAAACAAAACATAATAAAGATCCTTAGATATAGTCAGACAGCTAGATATATATTTAGTGCGAAGCTAAAACGAAAACTCCTTGATCGATCTCTCCTGACCGTTCCCCCGACATAATTAATGACGTCACGTGCTTAGATCAGCTTAACGCATAGACACACACACAAACTAGTCGTTTATATGAACGTTGAACGTTGTAATTCACGTCGGTAACAAACTCTAGGGAGTTAAAACGACTCAATTTGGGTGACGTGAAAAATGAGACGCGGGTATTCGGATAATTCGTATATTTGGAAATTCGGATACGTTCCCTAATAAATTATGTACTAACATAAAAATAGGTATAAGCCCCGTTTGAGGAGAACGAGGGTAATGTCAGTATTTTTTGTTCTTTCGCCGATGCTAAGGGATATTTATGGGGTAAATAACAGTTGAAATGTATATTTACTTGAGTAAAGGTATTTATTTATATTTTCATTTGACTGGATGATGAATTCATAAATAATAATATCAAAGCGTTGCCCTTTTTCATACTATTGGATAAGGAATTCCTACCAGATGATCAATAAACACTAAGATTTTTTAAATTAACGTAAACTTGTAATATTTGTAATTCCTTGAACAGAATTGGTCGTTATTACATCGTAAATTATATCAATGACTTCAATATTAATCGCAATAAAATTTATTATTATTTGCCTAAGAGTATTGGCACGATTATTAACGCACGTTTGTTGGTTGGATTTATTAATACACAATACTATAGTTCGATTAAATTAAACGGACGCCTATATAAAATCTTAAACTATTGGGCAAGAGACCATCATCGTCATCTCAGCCATAGGACATTGTCAGCTGAATACTGGTCTCCTTAAAAAGGACAGTTTAGAGGCAACCTGAATCCAGCTCAAAGAGTTAACCTCCGTCAAGCTAAAGATTTTGTGACTACTAGCCGTTTTCCCACGGTTTCAGCCGCGTTTCGGGGGAACTTCTTTCCATATTCGGATAACATATAGCCTATGTTATGGATAGTCTAGCTTTTCAACACTGAAAGAATATTTCTTGATATAATAATAAATAATATAATAAATTGTTTATTTGGTAAAAATATGCATAAATTTTGTAATTTCGAATCGGTTCATTAGTTACGGAGCCTTTAGGGTACAAACACAAAAATGTTTCCTCTTTATATATGTCGCAGTAAGATAGATAAAGCCGTAATATAGTTATATCCCTAGGGATATAATTATATACCGGAACATAGTTATACGAAAGCGATTCATTACTATCTCACTAGGAATATAGTTATAAAACGGTCCAAGTTTGGTGATATACTTATGTTACTAGATTAAGTTTAGTGAAATAGTGTTCTACTCAATGATGTAACTGTAAGAAGCATTCATTGCTACGATTTCTATTGATTCTTCTTCATGTGTGAACAACAATTAAAAAAATACTTTTAAAGTAACCAATATCTCAATATAGTTGATAAAAAATAAAGATAACTCAAAACTATTGATTAGCTTTAAAAGATTTTTAATGTTTGATCAGTTTTAATTGTTCTGTTAATCTATACATATAATAAAACAGTAAAAAAATCGTGTCTGTACATTTCATATTTTTACAAA
>NWSH02000437.1:10256532-10273267 GCA_002382865.2 Heliothis virescens | reverse complement strand
AAAAAAAAAAAAAAAAAAGCAGAGAGATCAAATGCGACAATGATTCTCCCTATCTGCTCCTTATCCGGTATGTAATTATCTACAGTAGAGTCCAGAGAATCATAGATATATACATCTTCGAATAGTTTCGCGGCAAACCCGCTGTTTCCCCGGGCTCTTAGAATTCAACTCGACGTTTAAGACATTTCAATTTTGACGAACCCGTTTCCGTGGCATAAGCGACAATGTTCCGCGAGAAGTCGCGGCAGAGCCTGTGTTTTGTTTTGTTCAAACAAAATATGATCGGTTTAATTATAATTGAAACCTCACTTTAACGCGTGTTAATGTCACAAAGGTCGTAACTAACTGCAACATACAATAAAGTAGATTTTTAATCGAAATCAAAAAGCATTTATTCCAGAGTAGGCAAGCACAACGCGAGATATCAGCCATCCCCCATACCCCCTTGGGCACATTTTTTAAGGGAGGAGGCAACCCCGATCATCGACGCTCCGCAAGTAATACCGTCTAAGGGAGCATTGACATACTACACTGCTACATAACTTTAATAGCTACAAATACAATCGATTAGTTACCACGATCTTATAGAAGCATGGACCGGCTCATTGTACTAAAAAAATAAAATAAACTAATACAATACTAATTTATAAAATTATACATGTTAGAGTTCTATTGTCGCTAAGCTAAATCAAGTTATATATTTATAACACTAAACTGAATCTATAATATAGAGTATATTACTAAAACTGGACCGTTTTATAACTATATTCCTAGTGAGATAGTAACGAATCGCTTTCGTATAACTATGTTCCGGTATATAATTATAATCCTAGGGATATAACTAATATTACGGCCTTATTTATCTTACTGCGACAATATTCATATGTAATAGAACATAGAAAGAAAAGTATGTTTGGCTCTAAAATATCGAACAAAAAAAAGGTTTAAGCATGTATACAGCTTCAAATAGGTGTAGTTCACCGATCGTGCATATATTAAATAGGTTTTTACATCAACAGCTAGTGCCTTACATTGAATTGATTGAAAATCAAATACAGGAGCCTGCAGGCCTTGTGCTAGAAATCTCTTGTAAGGATTCCCTTAGTAATACACAATATTATTGTTTGTTGCCATATAGCAACTCGTTAATGCTTGAGGCTCCTGGGAAAAACGAGGTACCGACGCCAGCATAATCCACCTACCTAACCTTCTATCAATCTGTCGAATTTCTTCAATAGATTTCAACCTTATCACAGTAGTGGAAGGTTATATGGTGGTTAATGTTCGATTGGTAAAGTTTAACAGATTCGGGTAAGGTGTGAACTGCTGTCGTCTTGTACCTTTCAGTTCGTCCCACGTACTGAAGGGAATAAGTTCATATATCGTGATAGAAATAACTTTGATCTGGCAGAACTTGATTCCGATGTTACGCTACATCTCTAAGAAGACCTCTAGAAAATTAGCCTCTTAAAAAAAAGAGCTACGATATTACAGACAGATACCGACACACATAGCGGTTGGCAACTATAAACACCCTTCTTTTTGCGTCGTGGGTTAAAAACACCTTCTTTCAACCCATTCTCAAAGGTTCAACCCTTGGCACCATGGGGAAGTATTGTGAACCTGTAGTGACATTACTTAGTAAAATAATTTGAGACCCTAATGCAATAGGTTGATATCAAGAATTCCATGACTGCCGGCAAAGAGAAAACTTGCTCCAATAAAGTTGTATGGCGCTGCTCCGTCCCAAATTGTTGATCAACTCGGGCGCTGGAATATGGCATTTTGTAGTTCAATAGCTCGAGACATTCATTAAAATTTTAATTGGTATCGTATATACTGCGAGTTTAAATTAAGTTGGCTGTTCGATGTTCGTGTACACTGCTTTCCACGATAAACTTCCTTTGTAATAAATTGATTGCTAATTAAATAATGAAAATTAGAGTCGGGCAGCTGTGACTTGAGGGTTAGACTACGTTTGGACATTATTATGAGAATTTTTTAGTGCCGTATTGTAATTGTAAACATTGCAATCAATTATTTAAAAATAATCACTCTTAATCAGGTATCTAAAATCCTAAAACAAAAAACACAACACACCTCAATAAAAACAATTGTTTACAGAACAAACAACATCGGAAAAGCCGCAAAACCAGGATATATAAAAGGTGCGTTTTAAACCATAAGGAAACTTACTTATAACATTTTTCACGGATCCCTCGTGTCTTCGCAAGGAAATTAAAAAAGCGGACGAAACGTTCGCACGGGTGATCCCGGCCTTCGGAACCGGCTCGCTGTCTGAGAACCTAAACCTTTTCTTGCCGCATTTGCCTTACTACTTTTCCCCGACCCTTTATTTTCACTAAGCCGACTTCATAATCTCATTCATTTGGTGCCACAACATGACATCGACGCCTCGTTTGTTCGTGTTTTTTGCTACACCTCTTTGGTCCGGCTACATTTTTTACGTATTCGGGTGTCAATGTTCAAGAGGCCTCACGCTGAATTCCCTGTTGTTTGCTTCCACTCTTCAACTCGTGCTTGTATTTTATTACGCGCAACGAATGTGTACTAGTTTTGTTTACGCGGACACACAATGATACTGAGGTACTTATAGTTTATGACGCGGATGATTTGCAGGGGGGCGGCTAACTACGCGACCACTTGGCTTAGTTTCAATTCGCTACTTTGAAACTGTATATATAGTATTGACAAATCACGAAACATATTCCCGGATAGTGATATGGATATGTTGAAATGGGAGAATTGTATTGCTTTGGACGGCTATTCGGTACAATTTTACCTTTAAGAACTTGAAGCAGCTATCCTCAAGATTTGATTGTGAACAGATGAAGTAAAGTAAAACGGGTCTAGTTGGTGACCTGCCAGCTTGTATTAAGAGACAATTCCGATGCGTTCCAATATAAGTCAGTCAGAACATATTTAATTATGTGGTGAAACAAAAATAACCCGTGCATTATCAAGTTTACACACGCTATCTGTCCACGAGCGTCTGACACCGAAGTTTCCATAATGTTCAGTAATGCTGTTTATGTGTACGCTACATCTTGTCTAGAAAAATCCAAATGAATTTGAATATTGAAACAGTTTCGATCGTCGAGGTAATTGATCTTTAACGAATTGGCCAATGTTTGGTGGAAAGCGGTTGGTGACGTGGAAAGTGCATATCTACATGTGTAACACCCCCCGACATCTGCATAGTTTGCGTAATTAGGGGCGCATCCGACATTCCAGTTGTATATCTATGCAAACAATATTCGCCAACCATTTGGCAAATACACAAGACCAATAGATTGTAACGTTTGTTTATAAACTCAAAGGGTTACGTCATGTGTTTGCTAACGATTTGCCATTATAACACAATTTGAATTGCTTTCCAGTACAATTACAGCCTATCGTATATCATTTGCTGAGTAATAAAAATGGAATGAAATACACTAATCAATTTACCGATAAAAATTCAATTAAACACGAGAAGCTTTGGAAGAGGGAATTACGATAAAATTGACAGAATTTATGAAAAAAATACCAGCGTTAATAACTTCATTTCTCTGAGATTCGACGGTTGCGATAAAGGCAATTTTTTCATCGAAATCGTCTGCCAATTGAAAGGGAACGACCAAGGAAATTCGTAAATGAACAATTTGCGTATCTACCGGGAATACTTTAGAGAGCTTTCTTCTCGAAAATTAACTGATTCTTAACGACTCAAGGTTCCTCCAACGAGCCTTCAGGCAAATATTCGAACCATTATTTAAAAACAATTGCTAGAAGTAGTCTCATTCCAAGAGAGAGCTTTGAGGGGTTACTGGACAAATATGTTTATCTTTCATTAAATTCTATGAAGGACGAGATATATAAGCAAAGTGAACGAAAGATTTGGGAATAGAACTCGACTTTGGAAGTAATGGTTAGTTTTGAAATGTAGAACAATGTAAATTGTAGTTTGCTGTGCTAGGTTAAGCTTATCTCTTCCGCGCGAGTTGTGAAACTGACGTCCATTAATGATCACACGCCCGTTGATTCTGTTTGAAAGTCGGTTTAAATGATCATCAGAATATTATTATAGGGCTTAGTATATCTTGTGAAGTTCATCGCAAATGCTCTTTTTCGAGATTTTGTTCGTTTGAAAAAAAAAGCTAGATACACTTGTGGTCTGTGATGGATATTTGTAACTTCATACAATACTTACTGGAAATACGAGTAAAAAAAATGATTTTTTTTTTCATAATAGGTTAGTACTTAGACAAGGTAGAAAAGGTAGCAAATAACTACTACATAAAACATTTAACACTGCAACAGCGAGAAATAACTATCAAAAAAAAACATTCGCAATTTTTATGTACGTACATTTTAAGTCAGGAAAGTTTATTTTATAAAACAAAATGAAATACATCTTCATGACGCGAATAACTCGCGAAGCGATACATACAGTTTCAATTTTATTGTTGTTTAAAACATTTTCGGTGTTTCGTTTTTCGTTCATTGAAAACAATATCTATTTTCCTGAAATAGTTTTAGCTATCTGTTAGCTTCCATAGTTTCTGTGTAAATAAACCAAGCGTAAGAAACTTGCACTGAGTTTATTTTTTCTTTTTTGGCAACCAATAACATAAACAATATGGGAACAAGTTTACTTTATATACTTTACAGTATAGAGCACAAAGTAGTGGGTGGCAGTAGGAAAACAAAGATAAACCTTTTTTATTATATCAGTAGATAGTATACATATAACATGTATACTATCTACTGATATAATAAAAAGGAATAATTTTTTGTTTGTTTGTACCTAGAGGCTCCGAACTAACTGACCGATTGACAACGCGAAGGAGTAAAGGAAAATTAAAATATCGCTTAGATATAATTTTTGTTAAAAAAAAGGAATTCTCTCGCTGATAAAAAGAAAAGAAAGACGTTTACAAATTTCTATTTACGAACCATGTGGAGACTTGCGATGTAAATTGCCCGCAATGGCAATATTGCCCGTCTATATGAAAGCAATTTATCACTGACCGAAACTTGGGCGAACTCCTTAAAATACGCCCGAGTAAGTATAAATAAAGTTGGAATTAAGTATCTGCTTCCAAGGCCATTGTGGACAGTATTAAGCTACCTACCTAATTTATTAAAGCTATAGATGCATAACACAGTTAAATTTTGTGTTCAATAATTTTCATTTTAAGCAATGACAAAAATATCAGAAACTAAACATTAATTGTTTAAGGACAACACGACACGTCAAAAGTTTTTAATGCAGCTGTCTATTAGCCTCCCCAAGTTGTTCGCAAAAACATATAATTGAGACTATAAAAATTCGCCGAATTGCAGTACGTGTCGACAGACCTTGTGGAAAAACTATTGTTAAGATATATGCTAAGAATATTTACTTTGCCATGATTAACTAAGATATGAGTCCGTCATGCATTTATTTGAAAACTGTTTCTCATTAATGGAAATACATGCTCCATTGTTTCGGCTTTGCGGTACTCGTTTCCAGTGTTTAATTTTTTATAGTGAAGAGACTATATTATAGCGTGATATGAAGAAATAATTAAATATTTAATTTAAGCACCAATGATAGTAACCGTGCAATTGTGGAATGGTCCGGGTTTCCCGAATTTTTCACTGAACCGGTGAAACTGAAACAGAAAATATACTTTTAAGTTGTTCAATTCGAGGGTTTCAATAGGGCTCATTCTTAATTTTTCAAGTGATCACTAAAAAGGCACAACTTCTGTGTATCCTCAAAAGCTTTGTATTCCTTAATTATTCAGTCATTGGCTTTGTCCTCGTAATTCCCAAGTAATGTACAGTCAGTTTTCAACTTTTTTCTTCTCGTTATAACTAAATCCCCTAGCTCGTCCGAAACAGTGAATAATGACCATCGATTGTTCTCAAATGTATTTGAGCAAAACCCATGGCCTGACAGACTCTATCCAATCATACATTGGGACGAAGAAGACTCTCTAATTTATGTAGTTTTCGTAGCATTAAATCAGAGTTTACTGTAATATTACAACTGATTATTTTTCTTTGCGTAGACGGGGTAAAATGATATACCGTAGTTGCTTTATTGTTAATGCCTTCGCAATTATTTTTGGTAGCGTTTTTATCATCGTCACGTTTCTTGTCAGCTGTGTAAATTGAGCCTTCATTTGAATATGAATGAACGTGAATCCCTCCTTAAGTCTTTTGAGATCATCAACTCAATCATCGTTCATTATTAATTTTTGTTTTATATATGCTAAGACTCTGGAACGAACAATATATTGAAGCTTCTTTAATCTTCACTGGTGGGGAATTAGGGGCTTTCTCAGGGTTTAGACACAGGTAATTTTCAATTACAACAATAATAAGTCAATAATAGTTATTTTTAATAAAATCTGCCGATGTAGACTGTTAACTAAAACGGTGGGATCTGCACTACCCTATACATTACCTGTGTAACATTAGAAGAATGTTACTTTGGCCAACACTCCGTAATAACGCCAATGACAATTTTAGCTAACTCGTCATGCACATTGTAGATTATTATTAACGTTACAAATCCCCAGTCCAAATGGGCAAATAGTTTAATTACAAACATACAAGGAATAAAATGGACACTATAAGGTGCCGCTTATCGAGCTGGCAAAACAACTTAGATAAGTTGAACCATTGAACTCGGTATTAAAAACATAAGTTAAGATACCATTAACTGCATGAGTTCGAGCCAGGCAGTGTCAATATTCAAGCTCGTTTGAGCACTTTTTTATAACAATGTCTGGTGGTAGTAATAGTCGCTATACATGCTGCAAATTGCACTAATGCTTTACTATCACATGATTGGTCGTCTCTGATTCATAAGTTTACAGCACACGGTTAAATGAAGTAAATGGTGTCAACATTATTCTGCGGTCGACTATCAAGCTTTGAAGTAACGAGTTGAGAACGAATTTAATATCAGTGCAATTTTCTACTTTCATGTGTTCCTAAAATTATGATACTGGCTTCTTTTCAGAGTTTGGGGGAGGACGTTGAGACACGTAACAGTTCGTTAATTGTCATTCTGTGCCATCATCTTAATGGCTATTAAAGAGATCGAACCAGATGCTCATCGTAAAGTTAGATAAAATATCTATTTTTACTTGCAATAGTTTGGCTTCTGCCAATAGTAAAAATATCAAGCGTCTCCATCTTTTGGTCCCGGGCTCTGCAGGGTCTGGTATAGGTAGCATCACCAAGATACTATGCTTTAAAAGCGACGATAAACTACGAACAGCCATTTTATCTGTGCACGTTTAGATTGGGAACCTATGCTTTGCACTGTCTAGTTTAATTGTATTTAGAATCACCAGTTGTTATGTGATCTTTTAGGTCTCTTGTGTTATTTTTCCCACAGATGTACGGGTTACATCCTTTACATGGATTGATTTATACTTGAGATTCATTAGCTGTCAATTCTGCTTGCCGGGCACCATTTATCCACTTATACTTCCAAACTTTAAAAATTAACAAATGAAATTAACGGTATCAATGAGGTTCATGCCTTAATTCTAAACAGTCCTTCTATTAGAATTTTATTCCGTTAAGGTAAATAAGGGGAACGTAATAGAATGAGAGAAGTTAGAATTCATCACAGTCATAAGGACACGGTGAGGTTGTACTCCGTGAGATAAATAATTCATACGCGTGTAGTAATTGAGAACAAGATGAACACCAAGAGTTGTAGGTACTCAAGATTCACTAACTTTATTCCTCGATAGGACGGGTTCGGATAACGTTTATCAATGAAACAACAATAATACTTTGGACAAACTATATCTTCGGGTTTCATTTAGGATATTTCTTACATATTCGATCAATTGAACTTTCAGAACACAGACGCTGAAGTATAGAAGCTAGGAGACTTTGTTATTTTGTTTAAAATATTTAATTAGGGTATAAAAGTATTTTATTTGTCATGCTTTGGAAAAGGAAACAAGCCTTAATCTCAGCACTGGCTAGAGGGTATTTTTATATATTTAGTACTAATGATCAGATTAGGACATGTAGTTTTAGGTATTAAGTTATGGGACTATTGGCCTAAGCCAATTAAATTGAAGATTGATAACCATAGGCTTTATATTTAACAGTTCAAAATTAGTTGTTAAAAATATAGGGAAATTAAGTAAAATGTATCGTTATTGGATTTCAGATAATTATGTTATCACCATACGAACTTAAAAAAGTAACTTTTTAGCGTCTGAATATTAAGTTTATCTATCGATATATTCATACAATATTGACGCTAAATCTATTGAGGGGAGGGGGGGGGATTATAAAACACGATGACCCGCTGTCCACTGAAATTTATTTTGTGCAATCTCATTCAAGGCGTTTTCTCAAGAACATTGGCCGTGATAAAAATTAGAATACTTGAATTTTACATTACTGTAGATTATTTTGAGTATGTAGCTTTCTTTCTGTTAGTCTTAATCGTTGATAAGACTATCGTATCTGGTTTATTATTTATTTATTTATTTATTTTATTATTTATTTATTTATTTATTTATTTATTAGCCGTAACTTATATGTGTGGTTTAAGTATGGCGTACGGGGGTTAATCGTATTAGTTGGACAAGTAAATAAATAGAATAAATAAGAATAAAACTAAATAAATAAATTACAATAAATAAATATAAATTATTAACCACGATAACACGATAGTTCTTATCGAACGATTAATACGACTGAACAAGAAAAAAGATCATTACAGGTATAGAATGAATCTACGATATAGAATCAGTTAATATAGCATCCAGGAAATCTTTCTTGATGTAAAACGCCTTGAGAGTGATTGCGATAGATTAGATCAGTGCGACACAGGCGGGTCACGTTTAACAGATTAGCGTCAATATTGAATGAGAATATAGATAGATAACTTAATATTGCAGAACCGCCTTCGGAGGCAACCTAGGATATTCTGTTACTAGTTAGTAGTACGCTTTTGGAAGATATTTTCAGTTTTCCCACTAATATCTGGAATATTAACATTATACAGGCTTGAGGCTTAAAAGTTTGGTCGGCATTTTTTACAAAATTTCAGCAAAAGGTCAAGATTAATATATATTAAATAGAATTAATATTTATATATTTAAAAATAATTGTATTTTTACATAAAAAATATAAATTCCTATTTTACATGTTAATCTTTGTGTTAACAAACATTTTAAACACTTGCCTGAGCAAAACCGGTTAAAGGCCCTTTTCCTGTCATGCGTATTTCAGCCCGCACGCGGGTCTCGTCCGCATGCGGGTGATAGCACGCTCCGGGCCACACGCAGGACTAAGATATCGTTTGCTGCTGCAGTGTTTTGCGTGTCGCCAGTCGCTATAGTGGTGTACAAATTTCTGCAATCGATTTTCAACCTTATCACAATGGAGGTAGGTTAATGTTCGATTGGTAAAATTTGACAGATTCGTATACGTTGACCTGACAGATAGCCGCATCCGGATAGCGCGCACGCGGGTGTGCGCCCGCAGCCAATCCGCATTCAGCACGCGTGCTACCCGCATGATAGGAAAAACATGTATGAAATCATACGATGCGGGCAGCCCGCATGCGGACGAGATCCGCGTGCGGACTTAAATCCGCATGACAGGAAAAGGAGCCTAAAACCTGTAAATAAAACTGGCCTCATCAGTACTGTTTTTCATAAAAGACTTTTGAACATGAAAAAACACAGAAAAAAGCAACAGGAGTCTGTAAGACCCACCATAAAAAAACCTATTGTGATTTTACCTTCCTTATTGCTCGAGGGGATCCATATAACCTCCTGAGCACATTTCCCATAATAACCCCGTAATTCTTGTTACACCCAAAATCCCTTGATTAACCCCCAACGCAACGCAGTATATTATTATTATATAATAGGCAATATCATTGAAAATTACGAGCTAGTAAGGCCTACCCAGTTTACTAGCACACCTCAGTTTTTACGGTTATGGGGGCATAATGTACCGGTGATGAAAGCGCCGACGTTTGCCGAATATTGAGATATTTTAATACTTCGTATTATGTCGATATTTGGTGAGGTCGTTTTATGGTAAAAGCTGTGAGTGTGCGCATAAATTTAATCGTTTTTGTTCTGTATTTTATAGTTTGCTGTTGTTACGTATGGAGTTGTTTGATTTACATGACGGAGAGAGGATATATAAATTAACCTAATGAATTTACAGTGTGTAGATATTGTATAGTGTAGTATATTTTAGTTATAAAACAATGTAAATAAATAAAATAAAACCTATAAGTACACATGTTTATCTTTACGTGCGAAAAAAACTTAATGATTAATTATAGTTTTAATTTTGTTTATTAATAGAATAATGATACTTAAGAAATTAAGTAGAAAGTAAGGAACGAATGTACTTATCGCTTTTTATTCTTTTATTTATCTATTGGTAAAAAAATGTGAGGTAATATTTTTGGATATAAACAACATAACTCCCAAATATTACTGTTTTACGTATTCCACTACGTAACATAAAGTATTATGGGTTCTAAGACCACTAACTGCTATTGCTATAACCGTTTGGTCAATGTGTGTGTGCGTTATACCATTACTTTATGCTTCATGTAACAGAACAGGTGGGTTACCGTTAGTTTCAGGTAAGAAATGTTCCGACCAAATGGTGTGTTAAGAATATTATTGTTCTAGTTTATATGATGTGTTTGTATAGACAGTTAACTAGGATAACGTACCTACATTTGTAAAATTTTAGTAAAGGAACATTAACCTTCCACTATTGTGATAAGGTTGAAAATCTATTGAAGAAATTTGATAGATTAAGGTTGCTCGATATGCTAGCGTCTGTACTCCATTTTTATTAAATAACTCAATAATATTTAATTGAATGAATTTTTAACTTAAACATAACTTATGTAAAAATGAATATTTTTTTATTAAGTAAAGCAATAATATTTCGTTGCACGAGACTACTTTTAACTTAAACATGATTTATTATAAAATATTTACTTCCGTGCGAATAATTTTATAACAATATACCAGCAATATTTTCAAAGAATATTTTATGATGAAAATTTTCAATACACTTCAGTGCTTACTAATAATTATATACAATAGCAATTTTCCGAGCAAAAAACAAAATGAAGCACTGTGAAAAACTTTTCATTACCAGGAAAAATATTTTCTTAGTAGTCGCTTCAGAATTTTCTGTAGAACATATTTTAGCTAGTTTATTTCTTATTAAAATGTGGGTAGCTTGCTTATTGTGTTTGGTATAAAAGTTCCGATAACAAGGGACCCAATCGTAAGTTACAGGTCTGAAGGCTCATTTTTTAAGACTCAAGCTTGTGTTTTGTTAAGAGACTTTGGCATTTTATTATTTTGTGTACGGTATGAGTGATTGATTGTGTGTATCAAACACACAATCAAACACACAATCAATGTTGTTGTTATTTTTAAAGTAAATAATAATTGTGATTTTTTGTAGCTAAATAGCAAAAGATAGGTATCCACATGTAGGTTAGCTGAATAACGTTATAGTTAACATGTCTATTAAAACATGACATTTAAAATTTTGCCAGTATTGTTCGTTATTCGCTTAGTTTTCATTAAAACATTTTCAAAACGCTTTGTCATACCAGAGTCTAGAGTTTATTGGTTCAATAAGAAACCTACAACAAACCAATTTCTTATCAAACTTATATAATTGCTTTTTTATTATCACATACATTAAATATTACCATGATTCTAGTGTATGTCTCTTTAGGAGTACTATCCACCTTACCGGCACATTTAACACGTTGGATTATGTACGCATAATAAATTTTGTTCTCGGTTTTCACCTGATAATAAATATCATTTTGAGGTTTAGCGTCTCATAATTTTCCGTACGGAATTTTTAAATTTCGTATAATAAAGCTTTTTGGTAGAGAGAATTTAGTGTAGCTTTTGAGTATAATAAAATGATAAACAAGACTCTTTGTTCCAGTTTTTAGACGGTTTTCAACCTTGTTCTAGTGTTTTCAAGAACACTAGAAAATGGTTATAGAATTCCTAAATAGTTATATCTTAAATATTTTTTTTTTGGTATTGCAAATAGATAAACTATAAATATCCAGTATAGATACGAAGCGTTCCCGTTGAACGTGTCCAGAGAATGCCTACAGGAAACCTAAAAAGGTTTCCATTTTTTCTTCACATCTATTGACACCAACCTCCATATAATATACAAGTAATGTAGTACATAAAACACAGAAAAACGTTCAGCTCAAGTTACAGCTTCACAAAAACTTATTCGTCTTTATTCTCGAGCGTAAAGTAAAAGCAAGTAAAGCGATCTCAGCATCAAAGACCCGACGTTTCTTACGTTAATGTTCGCCACGACCTTAAGAATATTCAACCAAGTGTGAAGTTGAAAATTCATTTCCAGGATTTCGGCTAAATACTTAGCTTTGTCCCTACATTACGAGCCGAATTACTTTTGTTCGGCGGCAGTTTCGTAAATCGAGGACGAAGAGAGACTTTAAAAATTACGTGCTAACTTACTTACGAGGGAACCCAAGTATGCTTCGTTGGCGCTCAAATTTTAACAGAAAGGAGGTAAACTTTATACACTAAGCAATGAAGTATTATATTATAATATGCATAAATTGCATCGTATCAGAGTTTGCACTCTATTCCTCGAGGCACTTAAATTACATTGAGAAGTTTATTAGTTACGTTAGTTTTTGATGTAAAGCCCGTCTTCTAAAGTTAATTTGCTTGTTACCGGCTTTACATCAAAGAAACTTAAATTAAGAAGTTAGAGTATAGTAATGTAATGAGTTGATGTGACTAGGGGGTTAAAGCGAAAACCATACCTAATGCAAACTTGACGCCAGTCCACGCGGTGCGGACATAGTGGAAGAGGCGGCGATAGAGCGGGCGGTGGCGGCGCCGGCGCACGGGCGCCTCCGCGTCGGGCGCGGGCGAGGGCGCGGGATCGTCCGCCCCGCCCGCACCGCGACCCTCCACCGACGACGCCGTGGCGTTCCACACCCAGCTTTACTCAAAACGCTCCCGCTGCGCTAGTGAAACCGCACCTTTTCGCACACAATCCGAACACCCACATGCATTTCACTTTTCACTGTACACTACTCCGTTAGTATATCACACTGTTATTAGTATTTTAGGGTCGATGAAATTCCATTAAAACAGATCTCAGAAGCACTAATGTTTCGGCCACAGCTTTGACGGGTCTTGAAGTTGATATAGACAGTCTTAATAATTCAAAAGGCATCCATAACGAGCGGTCGAATGTTCGGAATGTACTAAACTGCTCTTCAATATTAACGTTTGTCTCAATATTCCAAGTTTGAGAATTAACTTAGAAATTTCATCGACTGTTAAACACAACTCACTGAGAAGGCGAATTAAAAGTAATTAGTGGCACAGTTTGCTTTTTGCTAAGTTTTCCAATAAAGCAAGCGTTAGAGAAGAAGCCGGGAATCTGTGAACAAAGAGAGGACGATTGTTAGTCTTGTTAGTAGCCGTTGACGAGCTGAATTAGTCCTTGTTAGGGAAGCTCGTCCGTCAGTGTTTCATTATTTATAGCTACGTTGGGCGCCAATAAGGAAATCGAAGGAAAAATCGCAAATCTCGACCTTTCTATTTACATTTACCGCGTCGGTTTCTTTGTACTGTAGGCTTATGTATTGATTGTTTGGATCTTTTTGTGTTCCTCGTAATCCATTCTTCGTTTGAAAGGCTTCTATAGCACTCATCGTGGAGAAAGTTAAACGAGATCAGGTTTTTGCTGATTGTCTGTACGATACCAGTTTATAACACAATAAAGACAAGGGTACTGCTGTTGATAGCACATTTATTGTTTTTTCAATGTCGAAGGAGTTTTATCTTCTGCCTTTAGTGGCGATTGACTTTATTGGCACTATGGTTAGGGTGTGCGTCCGTAAAGTATGTTTTACATCACACCACGTGTAGAAATATTTTTAAAGCATATGATAAACGATGAAAAATATTAGTAACTTATTCCTTAATAAACAGACAATAATTAACCAAAAAATTTGTAAAGTAACAAAGGCTCATTCAACGTAAGCAAACTTATAGATGAAAAACAAAACAATCCTACGTCCCTAGATATATTCTAGCCTAAATTTAATCTATAACAGTGCCATACAATCCTTATTAGAGGAAGCAAAACTACCAAGTTTAATCCTGTACAAAGGGTGTGGAAACTTCGATGTAACTTGAGGCAGTTTAATTTAGCTAGAGTCACAATTTGTGAATACGTACGCTATTTGCTTTTGGATTCCCATTAGAGTTAAGGAAGATCATATTTGTATTAGTTTTGCTGATAGCGTGCTAAAGATTATTAGGAACGTAAATTATTGGTGCCTAAGATAATTGTATTGTTATATTATTTATCGTGGTAGACAAGTAAAAATATTCAGTAAACTTTTGTGTTATAAACATTGGTTTCTTATAACCTAGATTGGGACTCAAGAGTTTGTTATTAATTCTCAATTCTTTATTGCGTACCATAATATATACAGGTTGTTGGTATATAGATAATTTGGTCACAATTATGGACCCTGTCGGGTATAGCATATATATATATTAGGAGAGAGGAGGAAGAGCACTGGGTGTTTAATGTGATATATTCTATGTATTCTATTATTGCCACGTAAGTAATTTTGATCACGAAAATGAGGGCTAGTTGTAAAATTATGCTTTGTGAAAGTTTCTTAATGGTGATGAATTTCTCAGGAATAAAACTCAAGACCCCGTGCACGGCAGTCATGCTGTGCGGCTGCTATGCCGCGGCAGTACGAAGCACAAATGTATTTGGCGACATTAAGTCTTAAAAAAATATTGTTTTAGACTATAGAGGTCTAAATAACATATCGGGATTGTTCCAGCTGGCATTCATACAAGTGCAAAATATTGCAGTACCAAGAGGGTGTATTTTTATGAAACCTGTGGGATTGCAAATAAATCGAGGCTTATCGATACGTGATGATCAATTGTTTTGCTCTCACGTGATGTAACTCTACGAATGGCACGTTGAGAATATATTTTAGTTATTACAATTTACTTTCACTTCAGTAAGTTTATTCTACTTATTACTTTGATGACCTCGTTGTCGCAATGGTCACCATGCCGGACTACCGAACTTGATGGTCCCGAGTTCAATTCCCGGAACGGTCATTCGTGTGATGAGCATGTTAGTTGGCTGTGGTCTGGATGTTATAATATGTATCTATTTATAAAAATGTATACGTAATTATATGTAGTTTATCAGTTGTGTTCGCACCCATAACATAAGCTAATTAATAGCTTACCATGGGGCCATCCATATGTAAAAAGGTGTCCTGATATTATATTACTTTCGAACTAACTTTAACTTATTATACTACTTATTACCTTTATTGAACATACTGTATAATGATAATTATTCAGAAATTCTAAATCTTCCTTACAATTGTGATTTCTCATATTTTGTATGTTTAATAAAATACGCAGTATGGTTGAACACACTTACCTGTGTAAATAAATAGACTGTGTATATGTTGTTATGAGCTGCTCGTTATATACAATTTAGGAAAAAGGCTATAAAACACAGTCTCATAGGAAAATGTTCAATCTATATAACATTAATTTTGCTAACGCTAATATCGTTTTGAGGTAAATATAATACTCGTTGACCCAGATTTAATATTCAAATAGCCACTAAATATACACTCAACCTAATTTCTTAATTTAGATGCGATCGATTTTTTCAGTGACGCAGATAAGTTCTGAAATGTGATATTATGAATATTTGTATTAGACTTTAATTTGATTAGTATTGTTTGCTTTCGGTATCATGAAAAGCTGTAAATGTGTATAATTAACTGTTTTAATACTAGAATTAAAATTAATTTCATGTCTGTCTGTGCGTATTTAAACTATAACTTTCCTTGATTTAATTATTATTTTGTCATTGTTTAGTAATAAACATTTGTTATAGTTTTTAACCAATGCGATATGCTACGTCGCATATGTACGAGGGGAGGCTGATAAGTAATCTACTTTGTTCAAGAAAATTTTGAAAATTGAACTAGCCTATTTTTTTATTATATTCTGTGTTTGTTATTTTGTCGAAAATAAAAACATTCATTTGTTTTATTACAATACGTTTTTTTTGGCGCGTCTTTGTTCTTAACATGTCGGAAGAAAATAAGAAACTGCTCAAAATTGAGCATCATGTTGTGATTAAGTTCCTCAGTCGCGAAGGAAATTCATTGACGCAGATTAGGGAGCGAATGCTTGTGATATCCGGCGATTCTTGTCCTTCAGATTTTGGGAAAAAATTTTGGTCGAAGCAATTTAAAAATGGCCGCAAGAGCCTGGAAGATGATCCCTGTAGCGGGCGGCCAATTTCTGCAGTTACTGCAAAAAACGTCGAGAAAGCGAATAAATTAATACTGGCAGAACTACGAATCAAACAGTGGGAGATAGCTCAAAATGTGGGCATTACCAAAGAATGAATTAATAAAATAATTCATGAATATTTGGTGATGACCAAGGTCAGAGCTCGATGGGTGCCGAAAATGTTAACCGCGTTTGTTAAGGAAAGGTGTTTTGATAGTTCAAAGCATTTTTAGATTTAGTAAAGGACAAGGAGGAAGAAATTATCTAGTAAATAGTGACCTGTGATGAAACTTGGATTCACCAATGGAACCCTG
>NWSH02000437.1:10237003-10253286 GCA_002382865.2 Heliothis virescens | reverse complement strand
ACACAAGGCCTTTCTAGCACGACCATATCTTAAGAAAAACGGCTTAACCGAGAATAACCATCCACCTTATAATACAGATTTAGCCCCCTGTGACTACTTCTTATTAAAAGTTTTAAATAAAAAAATGAAAGGACGTCGATTTTCAACAGATGAAGAGATGAAGGAAGCCGTTAGTGATTATTTTGACGCTCAAGACAAAACTATTTTTTTTAATGGAATGATATCACTTATTGACAAATATCAAAAATGCATTTCAGTTACAAGGGACTATATAAAAAAAATAAAATATAAATATCCATCTAATTCTTTTTTTTCATACTTAGGTAGATTACTTATCAGCCTCCCCTCGTAGTTACATGCCTACGGCGTAGTTATGTGAGGCTAACTGCCTACGCCGTAGGCCCAGTCATAAAAATAAAAATTATAATGGAAATAAGTGCCCTGCATTTTATGTGGCCACCCAAAACATGAATTTATCCTCATGTGGCTTAATATAAATCACGGCGTGAAGAACTCACTCGACTAGCCGCCTGTCGCAGTTTTATATCTGCAGGGACAATGGGCTCGCTGAGAGCGCCATACAAACTTCTACCTTCACAACCACGCGGTCGCCAACCCAAATTAAGCCTTATAGCTTTGTCATAAAGATGTTTTCGTCCGCAAAATAAACGTGGTCAGTATATAAATTAGACCATGCGTCACTGTCGTGGCAGCGGCAAACGAAAGGATGGTTCGTAATAACCTGTGAAATGAACGTTTGATGACCACTCCCAGCCAGAGCATAGTTTCCAAGTTGCTCGTATAATTGCGTGCTTCGTCAAATCACCTGCAATTAAACTTGCTTGATTAATGGTGGAAGGGTTAATTGTGTGAGAACTTGTGGGAGAAATATTGAGGAGATATCTCTGTTGGAACTGCATTAGTTTCCATTTGAAATTATGAAGTTTGTAATTCTGCACTTTCATAATACAATGCTATAGTATATTTTTGAATAACACGAATAATTTATGCGTGTATTAAGTGTGTTTTTGATTACAAATTAAACATTTTATATAATTCTATTCCAGATTTTATTTGTAACCGAATCCAACTACCAGTCTTCATTAACGAAAATGCGTTCCTATTTTACTACCCTGAAGGTTTAACTTCGCTCATCAAATAGCATTAAAATCTAGAGAACAATAAACATTCGAGTCCTGTCGATGAGCAAGCAGCGCTCTGATTTAACTTCGTAAAACTTTTGTTTCACAATAAAATTTAATTTCACCCTTCCTCGTTGTTTGTCAAGATACTGTGTGTTTTGCGAAAGTCAGTTTTGTATTATTTGTCATCAATTTTACATATTGATATTTATATTTAGCTAATGATTTGGAACTTAAATATTCAAAGCTTTTTTTAAAAACGTTGTTGTTTTATAATATTATCAATCCAATATCATCATTTCAAAATGATGAATGAATAAAATACAAAACTGAAAATACATGTATGACATTTTATGACTGTAAAATACAAAATTGAAAATACGTGTATGACATTTTGTGACTGTAAAATAGAAAATGGTCTCATATTTCAAGGATTCAAGCTAAGAACGTGAAAACTTTCTTGTTTTGTATGTAAATATTCACAATGACGACACGACACGAGACAATTGTGAATTACGACCGACATCAACTGTATGTCGGTGTGTATTGTTTTGATTGCAAGAAGGGTAACTTTGTATGTCTATATAATGCTACATAATAAAATTTACTCAGGAATGAGATAATTGATCAATTAAAAAATAAATTACTTATTGAAAACCTTACCCAAATATTAACAAATATCTCTGCCAATTTAAAGAACATTCAACAAAATCAGAGAATAAATATTCACCATCGTCTGATCGACATATCCTTCAATAATTGTTACTTGCAATTATAATTGTGCATACTGTTCATTGCGTAAAATATTTTAACCCTCAAAAAACTCGGTACAAAGAAAAATAAATTCGAAAAGAATCAGAACATTTAAATTCCGAATACAAATTGAATTCACTTCATGACGACGTAAGTTAATTCTTTAAAATGGAATGCATTAAAATGGCTTCAGTTTTCCGTATCAGGGATGTTCGCTTTAAACTATCCTAATTGAAAATTACTTTTTAACGAGTTTTTATTCTCGTTTCATGGTACAGAAGTTAAGAGAGATGATAAACGCAAGTTTTTATTCTATGCATTTTTTATTCTGGTCATGTGTCATCCGATTAAGGTTCTTGTGGTTGTAATCAATGACCTGATAGGTCATAGAGAGTAGACAAGGCTTGTTATCGTCAGTTATATATGATTATACGTTTACTATGTACGTTATTCGTACTTAGAATTATTAGTAAGATTAGAGAGAAGAATTTGGTTAAAAATATTATATGTTTAGAGCATTTCTAAAAGCTATGGCTGAAAAGCATCCCTTTTATCACTCGTATTCTTATAGGTTTCTGCCATTTCGACAATACTCTGTCGGTATAATAATATCTTCTTTACAAAGCATCAATAATAAACACACAGCAACAACATAACTCACGGACTTTCAAGAAAACCTGTCACACTATTTTCCTCTTGTACCCAGATCAACGTGCCTTAAATAAATTCCCAAACGCAGTCTGCATAATACAAAAAGATACGCGGATATTTACAGACGCGCAGAACCATCTTTATTCGTCATAAAAGATAAGGTAGAAAAAAGATAGAAGCTCGTAAATCTTCGCAAAAGATAGTGAATTGTAGAAAATTATGGAAAACAGTTCTCTATGTAGAGATAAAGGTTTCCCTTGGGAAGGGGTTCCAACTAAAGTTATTTGATTTCATTACCTATCTACGGACCTTCTGGTGAAACGAGAATTCTGATTCAATTACTCAGGTATTAGATGTGATTTTCACAACGTTGGGAGTTGGTCTGCGGTTAAACCTGAGCTATTATAACACTGAAAGTGTAATGTTGGAGATATTGAGTACATTGTTGTGAGTAATTTCAGAGTACTTTAGAAAAGACAGAACAAATTTATTTTGTTTTTGTATCTATTTAAAATTTTAAGGATGTTCTAGAATGTTTTGTTTGAAATGCATGCACTTGTTTTTAGAATTATAGTGTGTTTTAGGTTATCAATCAAGTTGAATGTCTAGAAGATCTTAGTACTTATAATTCTGCTGAGGCATGTAGTGTGATACTGATACATACTTAGGTAAGTAGGTACTGTAGTGATACTGACTAACATCGCCGCCTTTATGTATTCATGAACTCAATTGTAGCGTTGCTTTCAGGTTTTGTTTCGTAGACAATTGGTATAATACTTAATATTCAGAGAAGAACCTTTTTGCAAACGTCGGCTAGCTTGTAAAGAGGTTATAATTTTTAACAACGTCTTATAACCAAGTTGCCCAAAATTAATGACCAGCCATTTCGTCTGACTCTTTCAAACAGTCACTAAACGCGCTTACTAATTGACTTTCCAAAAAAGTATAATCCCACCTAGTTTACCCTCGTTATGTTCCCAATTCCATTCTTTACCCGAAGACAAAACGTTTTAGGAGTTTTAATTAAAATTAATATAAGGAACGAGCACCAAATGTTACTGGCTTAATTACGATCTGCTACACAATGGATTCTGCAAAGAGTAAACCCTTGTTACCCTCCAATTTATGGGTTACCCTTATAAAATTGCAGATTAAAAAGTATGGAGCGATTAGGTTCACGTGGGATTCCGAAATGGGAATGGAATATTAAGTGATTTTCATAACGAGGCCGAAATACCGTCTGGGAGCCAGGATTATTATTTTTAGACTTTACATTTAAGTATGCGTCGTTACCATCGCCCATATTATTAAAAAGTATTTTCAAGAGTATCTTAATTTTAGTCAGTTTTTTAAATGGTATAAATATTTTCTCGATATAGCTAAAGAAATTACGGCATCATTGCTTAAAATTATTGAACTTCTAATACTTCAATGTTATCACAAAAGAAATGGTCTTAGTTACGATTGAAAAATATCATATCACAGAAAATCATAACAGCATCGGTTTAAAGTTCAATTAAAGTTAAAAATAAAAGATGCAATAGACTGACTGACTTCACTTTTTTTCATAGTGAAAGTTCCACCAGTAATACTATTTAAATATTCTCTTTACATAATGTATGAGATATACCACTCCCGAAGTCTTTGTTTGATGGTAAAAATAAAATTTCCTAGCTTGGAATATTTTCCCTTTTTTCTTTTATTGTGATGGAGGAATATTCTCGATTTACATATATGTACTAATGAACTTGCATTACATGAAGATTTTATTATCTTCTTTGTGTTTTAATGTACCTAAACCATATCATAAAAGGTATTTTTTATGTATGAAATATATTATATATTTTTTGCAATTTAAATCACACGTCATTATCATAAAATGTAAAATTCCATTGTGTTGCAAAATATACGATAACATGTCAACATGTCGTTAACATACGTTACAATTTAACTTGTCAGCAACAAAATGGGATTCAGACGACTAGCAAAAAACATCTATTACGTTCATCCCTTCGCAAATCCAATTTAAAATCCCTACAGTTCATAAAAATAAGTGACAAACTTGTCACAACTTCTCAGACCTGCCATCTTTTTTAGATGATATTTAAGATTCGTTGTCTGGTTGGAAAATCGTCGCAATTTTAGTATATTTAGATAAATGGCAAAGATTTTTACTTACACTCTAAATAGCAGGAGCTCATTTGTAGACTTTATGAAACCTGGAACAAAAGAAATGACAATTAGTATCAGACTGAAATATAGATATGAGATAATGAGCTAGATTGGGTTAAGTTACGACCCTCAATGAAAAGTCGAACGCTGTAGAAAATACAAAAATAGAATACGAGCGTTCCGATATACTTCAACATAAATCTCACCCCTCAATAACCCCAATAAATAAACCCCGCTAAACTGCTATTCATCAATACACACATTTTTACTTCCGAAGCAGTTCAAACCAGATGAAACCGGTATCGGTGTAAATCGCGTTCGGGATACTTCGGGTGCGCTCGGCCGCCGATCCGACGCTCGTTATTGCATATAACCTTTGCGGTTATTGCCTTATTGCTCTGTTCAGCTCTGATCCAACGACGTGGAACTTATGTTGAGCTATTTCGGGATCAGTGAGTCTTTTCATAGGGTACCGACTGCATAAGATGTGCTTCAATGGCTTCGTCTTTTGTGCAAGGTATTATGGTTATATTATGGGTCCGATAGCCCGAGATAGATTAGGACTATGATCTTATTCAAGTAAGATGGTAAGACTTGTTTTTATAAAAATAATGAAACTATTTTAAAATGTACTGAACGTAATTTTCCTCTTTATTAGTTAACCAGGTAAACGCACACTTTAAAGTAACAAAACTACAAAGCAAGATCAGAAAGTTCTTGAGACTGAAAAAGTCGCACTGCAAGTTAGTTTTGAACCCGTATCTAAAACTTGAACTTGACGGTTTTTTACTGAAATAAAAAATGTACAAAATTGCATTACATGAAATTATTCCCGTGTTTCTATTACACTTAAATCAAATATAAACAATTCTTTGACTAATAAAGAAATTACCTTTTCAGCAGCAAATTATAATAAAATAACAGTATAAAAACTAAATACAATGGCATTGCAATTTATTCTGGGAAATATTGTTAAAACTAATGTCTGGATTGCATGCGAACCAGTTTTTAAACTGAAGAAGTTGCGATGGTTCTGTTTTGTTTGAGATTTTGAAATTGGTATCGGCAATTGCTTTTTGAATGCATATTTTGATATTAAAATATATTTTTGTATTGTTCGCAGAATAAATAGTATGTACATACAAAGGGTATGGCGGATTTCGGCAAATTTTCTGGCTTTTTGAGTGGTTGTAGAAAATTTACAGTATTTCCTAAAAGTACCTTTGCGAGGGGAGAAATATAAAAAAGTTTTCAATAATTTTCGGAATAAACTCGAAGTAATGTCTGCTAATTAGATAGTAAGCATGTTTTTTTTTCATAGTCACTTTTCCTTTATTAGATAGCGTCTGTTACTCAGTTCCCATTAAAACCAGAATGAAACTGGTAATATTCTTGAAAAACAATACTTGCAAAAAATACACAAACAAACGCACAGTATTTGTAACATAAGTCAAGACTTACATTAGTATGTAACCCTTACACCGGGGTCTAAGTCAAGCAACTTTGTAGCCCTCACCTCCACCCGTCTAATTACAAGCAGAACTTTCCTGAATTGTGTGTAGCTAACCACCTACTTTTTCCTAACACGCTGTTTGGCATACTAAAGACTATTTGTTACCGTTGAGCTTAACGGCCGTTCCCAATATCCTATCTAACTATTGATTTGTTTACCAGAGATGAGAATTTGACATTACTTGTATGGGGCTTATGTCAAAATTCTATCTCTAGTAGGCAAATCCATAGATAGATACATTATTGAATTTCGCAGTAAGAGAATCGGAACGTTGACCAGGTTTAAGTTTCTAGTTAGGTCTTCGACACGTTTGTCTAATATTATTTCTGTGTACTTTGTAATGTCCTAGGTAATAATTATATGTTTATGTTTGCTATCAGCTGTAAAGTTACCTGTCATTATTAAATAAATAAGCGGTATATAGGTAGGTGTTATAAAAATACAGGCTTCCTAGTTCTGTTAAGTGAATTTGTATTAAATACAAAGAAACTAATTATAGTTTTTGCATGACGACATTACACATTAAATCCTGCCAAGCATATAATAATGTAATAATGGTTCTTTATATTTACAAAATTAGCACATTAACAAAATTAGCAGACAGATTTTCTTTTCACACCTGGTCGGTTAGCCCAAATAGAAGCAGGTGAGATCTTCTAGACTTTAAGGTCCCTTCAGGACCAGTTTCCTCCACAATTATTTTCGGAAATCACTAATGAAAAACGAACTGTGTACAAAAGTAACACAAGAATCTTGTAGAGCCATTATCTCGTACAGTAATACTGAGGCAGTATCGCGGATGTGTGTCAAGACTTGCTCTCGACGCCGCGCCCAATTACAGAGCAAGCGGGATCGACGAAACTGACTAGTTGTTAACATGTGGTTTCAAAATTATTTTTGGAAAACTCCTCTCGACAATCTAGCGGTTTGCTACTAGAATATTGGACGCAGTTTGTGTGCTTTTTGGTTGAAAAATTATGAAGGTAAAAAATATGATTCAGGATGAATGTTTTTAGGTAATAAAAGTGTCGTAGAGGTTTTGGGACGTTTTATTGTTGTTTTGGAAATGGATTTTTTGTTTAAAGTATCTTATCAAATTGAATAGTAAATTATAGATTAGTCAATATAAACTCATGTTTTTTTTTCACTAGATTATTACTATATACTAATGAAGTGACGACGGCTTCTCTAAAACTTAGTAAGTTGTTAAGTTTTCATTGCTCAAAAAGTGCAGTGTCTCTTTGTAGGTATGTACCCATATCTGTGTGGCAGTTGACAACTTTTGGTCCAATTACGTACCAGCTCGTCCAATATACGGGTGAGTTGACACTGGCCACTTTTTGCGGGCCAACGCTGCAAGGAGGCCAAAGTTTTAATAACATGATTAGGGGTTTTTTGGTTTGCTTCCACGCTTGTTATTCAAGACTTAAAAAAACAGATAAAAAGCCTTCTTGAGAGTGGTCGATGTGATTTTCAAACTTTATTGTTGCATAGTATAAAGAAAAATAATATCACACAAAAACTTTATTGAGCCTTTACAATGACTGCTTTACACAGTATACTTTCTATAAGTAAATGATTAATCTTGCTTCGTACGTATTGAACTAACCTAACGTACCTTAAAACGACCCATAAATCTAATCATACAACCCTTTCAACTATCGTACAAAAAGATGAATAATCCACTTGGGCATAAAGGTCACAAGTGACAATACAAAATGGCTGAATACGCAAAACGAGTCCATACACTGGACATATCGGGACTTATCTCCGATTTACTGAGTATCTATTGTGTTCGTATTATAGTAATGTATCGAATCGTCAGTAGAAATCGCTTTGTGCGATTTCTGATATAAGAGCTTTGTGAATATAGGCAAAAAACATGTGCTAAGAGATAGGATAGTTCACAAGTCGTTGACTGATGGTCGAAATACAAACTGGCGTCAGATTTCACCTGTTTCTGTATTGCTGTATTCATACAATAGATTTTTTCATTGCAGTCCGAGCCAGAAGTCAGAAATGACAACCTGCTTTACCCAAGGCTAAATTTTACGCGGTGGTTAGTGGTAGATGACAGATAGGCAGAAAAGTACCATACCTACATAGATATATGTATACACTGGTACTTCGCTGTATTCACTTGGACTGGGAACCGATGCCCTTATATCTGGGAAAGGCTTGGAAGAATTAATGTTATTTATTTATCATTTTGATATCACCTTCTTTGCCATCAAGATGAGCTGCGTATCACTCAAGTGGCATTTTGCGTTCAAAGAGGACATTATTGTGCTCTGTAATAACAGGTCGGTCACTCCCACTACATCCCTCACAACAAAGGGTTGCGCTATTCCGCTAACAAATGAGGATGTACTCGTAAACTTACATCTACGATGTTTACTTGTTACTCGGAAGTCGTTAATTACTGCATAAAGTCTAGCGTTTAATGTTTTAATTGTAGGAGTTACGGTGTTATTGTAGGGGAAGTAAAATGAGACCAGCGAAAATTATACCAAAGGACGTTAATATTATAATAATTTTATGGAAACAGATATTCTATTTCACCTATATAGTACTGCCGCTGGACAAAAGGCCCCAACTCCCCCAAGTTTTACTCAATTGCTCATACATACCGCACTAAGCATGCCTATAACCTTTGTTGATTTTTATAAACAGAAATACACGAAATATATTCCACCTTTTGTAAAAATAAGCATTCTCCTTTATACCTCATAACATATGTATGTAAAACCTATTTTTTATTCAGCTGACTTCGCACTCGGCTGCGATAAGGGTTAACCGCGTTTCCTATAGCTACGTACGCAAGCGATTGGCTGCAATCTCTCAACGTGTATGTATTATTCATAGTTTCAATGCACTTAGTGTCTCCTACTTGGTTCTGGACGCCTGGTACAGATACTAGACCATATTTCTCTAATATGTACGCCTGGTACATATTAGAGAAATATGGTAAGGTAAAGACATATTTTCATGTTATATCTATTCTAAATGTGTTTTGAATACATTGATCAATGAATCAATATTTGAAAATTAAAGGGCTTATTTAGGCTTTATTATGAAATGGGATGCCTACAGAACACAGGATGAATTCTAATTTTTTAAGAAAGTACCGTAGTATACTGCCTGAGTATTCATTTGGTGTAGTTGACAGTTGCTGTCAATCAGTACAAATAAATCAGTCATTTCTTCAAAACTAACAGCTGTCAACTACATATGAGGTGGTCCTGTAGGTACACCACCATAACCTATTTCCTCACGTTAACACCATAGAATTAGGCAGAATACTTGTCAACCTGCCAGCTCTAATGTACAGACAACAGCAGGTCAACGTAAACGAATCTGTCAAATTTTACCAGTCAAACATTAACCTACCTCCATTGTGATAAGGTTGAAAATCGATTGCAGAAATTTGACTAGCCAGTCAAAGCTAACAGCGTCATCCAGAGCAGCTTTGTTGTCACAAGTTTGCTCACCTTTGTGATCATAGACTATGCACGCCTCTCCCTTTGGCAGGTTATATGACGTTACCATCGATCCAATATCCCAGATGCAGAAGCAAAAGCAAATAAACCCTCAAGTTGTTCGTTCCCTGAATATCACTGTTGTATAGTAAAACGCTTAAAAAAACATTTAAATTGTTTCGGCATCTTCTAGTAAAATGAAATCAATGAACTCCAATCTGTCCCTTTATTTTATTTGAGCTAAAATTGTAGTCTCAAAATGCCTGTTCTTTACAATAACTCCATGGCATAGTAAAATTAGACATAAATTTAAGAATTCCCTTTAACATTGAATTCGCACCTGATGTTTGATTGCTTCCTCTTAATTAATCTGACAGACAGTAGGTACCTATCAATCTATGACAGCAAAATTCTCTAAACTGAAAATCTTCACTTATTTCATAATGCTTAGAGTAACGGAAATTCACCGACAATCTCTTGGAAGTAAAGCTTTTACAATTTAAAGTGCCGAAGCGATTTCACTCGTTGACACGCTACAAAATGGCTGGAGGGTGGGGTTCGATCAAATCGCTTTTAAACTACATCCCCGAGTCGGGACGATATGCATACAAAACTTAAGTTATTTACTTCACACAAAAGATTGTCAAGAGTAATTTAAATTTTATCATAGTTGAAGAAGAGTATTTATTTTAGGTACTTGCTGAAATTGTATCTTGTAAGCTAACAGTGTTGGGGAATTAGCTAAGGGACTATGTAATCATAAATAAGATCAGCTTTACAGCAACTTTTTAGATGTCAACTCGGGTAACATAGTGAATTTGCGGTGTGATACGATATGGTTAAAAAGATAATGTGGATGTGTTGTACAGACAACAGCAGGTCAACGTATTTGAATCTGTCAAATTTTACATATCGAATATTAACTTACCTCCATGGTGATAAGGTTGAAAATCGACTGCAGAAATTTGACAGATTGTGGTAACTTGATGAGCTGTTGTCTGTACGACAAGATGAAAAAAAAATTGAAAAAAGTGTTAATGACCTCTCATTCACCCCTTAAAACTTATCAAACATGCTTTAACTCCCTATATAATTACACAAGATTAACAACAAACAGATAAACACACACGCACCCTCTTATATTCACAGCATAGCTTGAGGCGATGAAGAAATTAAGTGTCATGTACACTGTACACAAGAAGTTCCTCCGAATCGGTTATGTTCTAAACTTCGTACGCAGACTGTCGGCGATGTGGGTATGTAATTGGACTTAAAATTAGGTACCCTGTACTTGAAAGTATATTTGTGTGTATATTTGAAACTTGAGAATTTGTGATGCGAATATTATTGTACCAGTGTAGTTGAGTTTTTATTATGATAGTGACATGATATTGAAAGAAATAGAAAGAAAATGCCTTCTGTTATCACATTGAAGACGCATACATACGTAACATGAAAGTAAATAACAAAAAAAACGTATAAAAAATATAATCAAACATGGGGTAGTATGCGTCACATCCACGCAATACGGTCCTCGCTCAGCACGCTGCTGCGACCCGTTGCGGAACGAAGTCTCAGTGCTGATTTTCAGCGATAGCCGAATATTGACCTTTTGTAAGTTTATGTTATGTCTCTTTCGTAGAACCCCCGCACACTGCAGAGTAAACTGTCGGCCAATAGACAGCCTGACAGTATGTTTTGAAGGTATAGTGCCACTGCGGCTTTTGTGCAGCTGACAGCTGTTGGTTTTCAAAGGATGACAGACATATTTGTACTGACTGACAGTAACAGTCATCTGCACCAAAAAATGGTAGACCATAAGGGTCAATTCACACCGAGACGCGACGCGACGCGACGCGGCTTTGATGTAGCGCGACGCCTCGCGACGCCTCGGGCCGTCGCGAGACGTATCTTAAAAACAAAGCAAATCGCAAGATGCAGCACCGATCTTGCACGCCGCGCGTCACCGCTGCGTCAAGATGCGTCGCGCGGCGTCTCGAGGTGCAGCGCAACGTATCTGAATTCTCACAATTAAATGTGTATCGTTTCGTGTAGTGAATAAAGTATATTTTGAGTCGCTCTATGTAAAATCTGCGTGCAGCGTCGCGTCGCGTCGCGTCTCGGTGTGAATTGACCCTAAGTAATTGTTAATCTATTATAATTTATGGGCCCTATCATACTCTTCCACATTGGATATTTAAATTGTTTTTACAAAAGACTGATGGTTTAAATAACAATGGCTAAAATGGTTGCCAAAATCAATAATTCTGTTTTACTCAATAAACAAATCGTACAATATTCTAAACCAAAGATTGAAGAGAAACTAAATCAAAACCAAATCTAAAATATATCTAAAGTCTAATATTTCAGTGCTGCACTACTTTTAAAAGACGTTTACATTTCCTTTACTTGAGATTTACATGAGCGTAGAATATTTATTCTATTTCAAAGTAAAAATCCATCGAGCGTGCGTCGAAGTGCAATGGAAAGTCGAACTACTTTTTACTTTTATTCTCCTAGCGACTTGAGGACTAACAAATGCACCTATGTTTTATAGTTTCCTGTAAATAAAGAGGTAATGGATTCACATTATTTTTCATAAATATTGTCTTAAAGTTTACCAACGCTATATGCATTTTTTTTTAAATTCAAAGTTTAATTGGTAAAATTACTAAAATCAATGAATGTGTGTGGTGGGTGGGTGGGAAGTGGGTATTTTATTTCATGAAATGTTTTTATTTACCCAATAAAAGGAAAATTTTGAGTTATTTTTGGCATTCAATGTAGTGTCGATTTCTTTATCGTCTTAAAAATATTAAGCATCTTCTCTTATATAGTATTCATAAAACGATAGGAACTTTAAGCTACCATAATCTCAGTGTTTACAATGCAACAGCCAACTTAAACCTTTAAACAATAGCGGTTCCAAACTTAGACAATGAGAGAGGAGACAATCTCTTGTTTCGTCATCTTATCCTGGTATCGCAATACTTGAAAACTTTCCTTAATATCTTGAAAAGATAACTTAACTATTGTCAAAATTTTGATATAAATCCGCTAATTATTTGATGTATTTATTCAGGTATAAGTAAAGTAAATTTTAATCAATTAAGTAATGATCTTGTGCCATTGACAGTTGTCAGTTTTCAAGGGATACTGACCTAAAGTTTGACCGTTTTTTGTTCCAGTTGACAGTTGCTGTCAGTCAATACAAATAAGTTAGTTTTCCGTTGTTTAATGGCAGCTGTCAACTGCACCAAAAACCAGTCCGAATTTATACGATTTTACCGTTGTCGGGTTATAAAAAAGTATTTATTTTCCCAACTCTATGACAAAACATACACTGGCTGGAAAAAGAATTTGAATGAAGAACTCGCATTAGCCCCTTCAAGCAACGTTGACATCTCAATTAGCCACATAGGTGGTACTCGTACTACGCCTGTCTACCCATGCATTACAATTAGGACATCCAATGGCGGCTTCTAATTCGAGCTCCGTACTCCTGAGCCCATTTATTAAGGGCTAATTGGTATCACGGACTGAAATTAGACCTGCTATGCTATTCAGCTGCGATGGCACTATCTTTGTATCTGTATTGAGTACAGATGATAGGAAGGTGTGTTCTAACGTAAATATAGGTATAACATATATAATACATATATAAATATATATAACGTTACGGGTTGCAATGTGTTTTTGAATGTAGAAATTGGAAATTCGTTTTTTTTTGTTCTGAGTTTTAGTTGTTATTTTTTTATGAGCTATATCTATTTATAGGAAAAAATAGCTAGAAAACCAGATACATAACTACTATTTAACACAATACTAACTGTTTTCCCGCGGTTTCACCCGCGTCCCGGGAGAATTTTTCCTGTACCCGGATAAAATATAGCCTCCTATAATGTTCCTCCTCCTCGGGAATAGTGTAACTTTCCGACAGTGAAATAATTTTTCAAATCGGTTCAGTAATTTCGAAGCCTTCGGAGAACAAACAAACAAGAAATGATTCCTCTTTTTATAATATAAGACTAGACTATAGTTAAGCTAGTACTACCATAACCTAGTTACTTATGTATCCAGTATCAATATCCTATTACAGTAGAATCATAGGCAATTGTTTCAAAACCCGTACAATACAAACATCCATAGCGATCAGGATCACAAAGGAAAATTAATTAATTATAACCAGCAACGTTCGTAATGTAACATACAAGTGTGTTGCTGTAACAGATACACGGGTTACGTGTAACATTATTATCGACGCGTCATCTATTCATGTTACAATTCTCGCAATTAGTAACGAAGCCATATATATTACATGCTGTTGATATATGGTTATAATAGATAGATATATCGTTTCCCTGTTGGGTATTTTGTGGAAAAAAAAGATCGTATTCATATTCGTATGAATAAGTAACAACGGAATGATTTTAATGTAATTTCAATTTTTATGGGGTTACATGTATTTGTTAACCAACCAAACATGATACACAAGCATACATAATATTTAGATATGTGTTGCTGCAAAAATTAACATCATTGGAATTGAAGGTTATACATATAAAATGTCGCTTTATTTTGTTTTAGAAACACACACATATGCACATCCAGCAGTTTCGCGGTGTCTAGAAATCAATTTCGGAAATAAGTTTCAATAGATTTTTAAACGTTATTAGGTTAATGAAAAAAAGCCTTTACATTGTGTTGTTATCTTCGAAATAATCAACGGATATCTAAAAACCTAGTCATATGAGATACTTCTTCTCAGAACCCGTTCCCTAGACAGTACAAGGATGTAAATCATACCACACTTTAAAATTCTGGTGCAGGAGTAGTTCAACATTAAGCATGATTCACGACTGCGGGTTTCTAAGAATAATTACAAAACATACCAACCATATTTCATAGCTGAGAAAAAAGGAGTTTTATTTACTGCAAGCACACTCTATGCAGTACATTCCAAGTACCTAAAAGCTGGGGAATATTCGAGAAAATGATGCATGTGGTGCGGCTCTTAGCCTATACGAAAAAGTTGAAGTTTATTTTATTAAGTTAGCTTCTGCGGTATTTTTTTTCGTTTTAATCAATTTTAATATTCTTGCCATACATAACCGGTTACAAAAAAGTGGTTGCTGTCAAAACTACATTGAAGATTGACATTTCAAGGCATTTTTTTTATCTGCAAACACTAAAAGATTTAAATCACATTTACCTACATAGAAAGTCATATGAAAAGCAGAAATAAAGCCACCATTCAAACTTGATAGCACCGTATCGCCTACTGTTACAGTATACTGTTACTTTGCATAATATCTGAGACGTAAAACCAACAAAAATAAAAAAAATAACACTATTCTTAAGGCAATATACGAAAGTTAATTACAAAAAAGTTACTAAATATTTACGAGTATAGTCCTCAGGGAGTGAGAAAAACTCATTTTGTTGCCAGAAGCTCGCATGCAGTATATTTTGCGATACAAATGAGTGCGGATAAAGTGAGGGTGTCGATGATAATGCGAGTGCAGCTCTTAGAGTAACTATGTCAGCTACACGTGTACAAAGTAATGGACTCATTCAAAGTAAAGACTCATTTTTTTATTTTCAGATATAAATAACATATTTTATTATGCTTATTTGCCATTTAGTGAATAAGCTAATTGGCTGATTTGAAGGTGAAGAAAAATATCTCGTGGAAACCTGGACTATGAAGTCTAAAATCACCAACCCGAATTGAGCAAACGTGGTGATTAGCACTCAGTCTTTTTAGAAGAGGCCTGTGCCCAACAGTGGGACGATAAAAATCCTGATAATGTTGACCATTTAGTGCCCAACTCTTGTGAAATCTCAAGTCTTGGGCAGGTTGGGTAGTACTCTCGGTTGTAACTAAGTGGTAAATAAAAGCTAACGCTAATAAGTTCTGAGTTTGGACGCCATATAAGAAGGGATTGACTGGGTTGAAAAGACTCAGAACTGCTACTAAAGAAATATTTACCTAAGGAAAAATAATTAGCCGTAACTAAAAATAGAACTCGCCTCTTGTCATCCTAAACTCCTGCTAGCAAATATAAGACTGATATGATATTACAGTATATTTAAAACAAGTATCAGGGGGCACGGCAGTGCCCCCGCCAAGTCAAGCAGAAAAAAGCGGCACGGCCGTACCATACTTTTCTCGAAGCAATTCAGGTCATTTTCGACTCCCTATAATTTCTTTGTGGATAAAACTAGAAGCCTGAATTTTCAGCAACTAATCAGGAATTGTATAAATACGGTGTATTTAAAATTTCAGACAATTTGAACCAGTAGTTTAAGAATGAAAACTTGGTAAAGTTTCTGAATTTTGTCATTCACTGACTGACTCACCGATCATCAAAAGTATAAGGCACTTCTAGCAGACATAGAAGCTTCAAATTTAGAATATATATAGAGTTTAGTGTCCTTATTATGGGAAAATTCAAAAAATTTGTAATTTCGGTCCAGTTTTCTAAATACACTAACTGCATGAATAACTTTGTAATCCTATATAAATGTATAGGATTACAAGGTTACATTTGCAGTTAATGAATTATTACT
>NWSH02000437.1:10215567-10232434 GCA_002382865.2 Heliothis virescens | reverse complement strand
ATCATCATCTTCCTGCCCTGTTCCCAATTTTATTTGGGGTCGGCGCAATATGTTTTTTCCTTCCATTTCTCCCTGTCACTCGTCATACTAACATTCACTTCCTTCTTACTCATGTCATCTTTCACGCAATCCATCCATCTTTTCTTTGGTCTTCCTCTCCCTCTCACTCCCTCTACATTCATACTTAACATACTTTTCGTTACATGTGTTTCATCCCTCCTCATTACATGCCCATACCATGACAATCGCTTACCTCTTATCTTTTCTGTAATTGGTGCTACTTTCAGACTTCCTCTAATGTACTCATTCCTCACTTTGTCCATTCTTGTCACACCACACATCCATCTCAACATTCTCATTTCTGCTACATGTACTCTCTTCTCATCCTTCTTTTTCAATGCCCAACACTCTGATCCATACAGGACGACAGGTCTTATTATGGATTTATAGATTTTACCCTTTAATTTAAGGGGCATCCGTGGATCACAAATTGTACTTGTGACCTGTCGCCACTTCATCCATCCGCAGTTGACGCGATGCGTTACGTCTCGGTCCACGTCGCCATCACTCTGGACGAGTGAGCCAAGGTACCGGAAGTCGGAGCAGACTGGTAAGGACATGCCGGCTAGTGTCATGTTCATAGGCGCAGATTGACCGCCGAAGTCGTAGTGTAGGTATTCCGTTTTGCTTGTGCTGATCTTCAAGCCCACTGTCTCTAATCTTAACCGCCATGCCTCCAATCTCCTCTGGACCTCTGGCCCACTCTCCCCAACCAGAACAATGTCATCAGCGAAGAGCATACACCAGGGGACCTCCTCCTGTATGTCCGCACATCATTATTAGCATGTTTAATTATAATTAGCAATATTAGCATTATAATTAATAATAATTAGCAATATTAGCATTATAATTAGCAATATTAGCAATATATATTAGCATTATAATTAGCAATATTAGCATGTTTTTGTAACATATTAAAAAAAATAAACACCTCTATTATATTTTAAAAATCTAAGTGAAAAATTCTCAGCACAAAATAAACTTCCAGGCATTCCAATAATTTCAATAACATTAACCGCAAGAGGGCCGAACGTGTAGACGTGTACACTCAAGTGCAAACGGCTCGACCACTCATCAATCGTACGGCCCGAACGCTCACTTTCAATTTAACTTGGTAAATTCAGATGGAGCTTAATAAAGAGAGAAAAAAATAATAATTTAGGTTTATCATATTTGTGATCATATTCGAGAAAAGAAAAACCTCTGTTATTTAAAAAAAATCTAAGTAAAAAATTCTCAGCACAAAATAAACTTTCAGGCATTCCAATAATTTCAATAACATTAACCGCAAGAGGGCCGAACGTGTGGACGTGTACACTCAAGTGCAAACGGCTCGACCACTCATCAATCGTACGGCCCGAACGCTCACTTTCAATTTAACTTGGTAAATTCAGTTGGAGTTCGCCTCGGGCGGACGAAGATTCAATATTATCTATGTGCGGGAACAGAGGTCTGTGGATATAAGAACTAATGTAGAAGTTTGTTTTAGTTTTGATGATGGAGCTGTTTTTGTAGGGTTTAAAGTCGATTTAATTTAATTGTGTGATATGCTGCAAGATATCTTGTGTAAAAAAATTTGTGACTTATTAACTGGACCCTTTCAGTTACTAAATTGATATGCTATCTTGGTAATACGAATTGTATCCATGGCATGATCGTCTTTTGTTTTATCACATGATTATAATTTGTCATCAAAATGTTACAAGTATTCTCTTAATTATTATATACATTTTAGGAAAACGTTACAAACAAATTTATACAAATATCGACAAAACAACGTATGTCCCGAACAATTTCCTCGACAAAGATCATTTTCGTAATATCATCCTTTCATGATAACAGCGTTATTCAGTGACGCGTGGCAAATTGAACATGGGTTTCTTACGAACCTTTTAGCATTTTAATAAAATAAAATATGTGACGTCATTGCCTGCGAGCATAATGCACGTCTTGGTTATGTAGATAAAATGGCGGTTGCTTCAAATGAGTGTTGAGTGCATTGCCCTATTAGGATAATGGCGATCATTTGTATTTCATGTTTGCTTATTTTATTTATGTTTGAGGTTGGTAGGGAAACGTTTGTTGACATAGCCCTGTTTTGTGTGTTTTTTATTTAAACGAAAACAAAATTGTATCATGTACTTGCTTCCGCCAGCGGTTTTACTCGCGTCCCGTGGGGACTACTCCACGCGTCTGGATAAAAAACAACCATTAGACTTCCTTGATAAATAAGCTATCCAACACACAAAAAACTCCGCATTTGTTATTTTTTGTAACAAAATAAATATAATAGAAACCTAAAATATAGGAAAAGCGAGAAAAAAAGACCATGACAGATTTTTTATATGGGGCGTAGGGTAGGTATGTGTAATACACTCTCCGACACCTTTGACCCAGTCTGAACACTTTGTCTGGTACCGAACGATTGAGATATGATTATTAGAGCTTCTTTACTATCTCAAGAGCAGCTACCAAAACGCACGGAACATTATAAACATAAACCACAAAAATATTTAACGATTAATCATGGGCTGGGTGTAATACACCCAACCGTACGCTCACTCGGGTTAAAAAACTGAAAGTAAATGCAAGTGCAAAATAAATGCACCTTTCTCACTATTTTTCAGTCGACTAAAATGAAGAGTAATATTAGATTTAGATAAGCGAATGATTTATTGAAACGCTACTGACACATTTTTCTATCAGAGTATAATTTGTCACAATCATATTACTTTTGAATAAAATAACAAAACATTTTATTCTGCAATTCAATATTGTTGTTGATCATAAATTTTGTGTATCAAAGTGATTATTCATATTTTTGCAACGTGTGAAAATAACTGCAACAACAGTCATCCAATGTAATGTTTGATTTATGTTCTCTGCTTATTCAGGTTTATATCTAAATATACATTTTACATTAATATTCACTATTCATAAAATAAAAATGTATTTTATATTTAATGCCAGAATAAAGGCAATGACATCACATATTCAATTTTTTGGTAAAGGCTTACATTTGAAAATGATATTGTTAATCTTCGCTGAAAATAATGCCGGATACAAACTGTTAAAATATAAAGGTTTTTTTACTCGTTTATATGAGGCAACATATTATATAATTAATTATGTAAATAAATAAACATAGAGCCAGTCTCTAGCATTCCTCAATTCAGTTCATTATTGTCAGAAGATTCCAATGTAAGAAGATGTCAACTCTAGTATTTCTCATATTCAAGAATAAACCGAACACTTTTGATATAATATACATCACTGTGTTCACTGTGTTAGCTTGTAATGCAATAGTTTCAATATTCACCGTGCTGCGAGTAATTAGACCACATCAAAGCAGAAGCAAGTCAACACAGCAATTGCTAATTTACCTGCCAAACACGTGGTTGGAACCGCTCATTAATGTGCTTGTAGAGACAGCGAAAGCAATACCCAAAGCAAAGTGTGGGAGAAGAAGAAAAAAAAATAGGTATATCAAAATTTCTTCACTATTGTAATCTATATACACAACACTATCTCCTATTGAAGCCGTGGCTGATATTTTTAGAGCACCTACCTTATTTAGGTTCAATTTAATATTAACTTTGTTATTGGTGATAACTATTAAATATAATCATGGTACCTACTTTGTATTATACTAGCTTCTGCCAGCGGTTTCACCCGCGTCCCGTGGGAACCATTTGATGCACCCGGATAAAAAGTAGTCTATAGCCTTCTTCGTAGTTCTAGTAGTTCCTGAGATTAGAGCGTTCAAACAAACAAACCCTTCAGCTTTATAATATAAGTATAAATAAATCAATATAAATAAATTAGCTCTTAGTCTAGATTCAAGTGTGGCTAAATGAAAATATCACTGGCTTAAACATTACACACGTAAACATACTAATTTTAGAATACGCCTTCATGGAAAACTTAATAGGTATGCTAAAGATGTTATATGAAATAATTCGAGCTGTATAACATAACGTTTATGAAAGGCTTTAAGCCAACATAACATAAAATTAGGGTGGAGAGAATTTATTATAATAAGCGTGGCAATCTTCAACGTTTGCAGTGTTGAAACAAATTGTTACCACTGCAGACAAAGCAAAGTTATATTTACTAGACTTAATAACATTATGTTTCTAGCAAACGCTTTGCTGTCTCCATCAAATGAATGCAACTGCTATCACCGCCACCGCAAGCCAATATGCATCTTAGAACCACAACAATAAAGCTCAATTTTGAATAAAAAATCCTCACGATAGATATAATTTAAAAGTATTTGACGAGCTCTTAAAGATAACTGCCTTGAAAACTTTCCTTTTGTACTATCATTCATTGTTTCGAGAAAACTGAATAGGAACTGACACTTTTGTTTTGGAAAAATAGCGATATTCTTTTGTCTCAGGTGTTGGTATTTCTGGGGAACTAGAATAGATGTGTGCGCCCTAACTAACTGTCGGGGAACACACGTCTACGGCTGTATAAAGAATGAGCCTTTAGATAAATAGAAATAGCGAGGAAACTTGAGCGATATTTTATGAAGAAAGCAATTTATAAGAGAATACAGCTCTTGGAGCTCCTTTGTGGGGTAAGCAGAGCGTACTAACGCAGTAAATATGTAACTGTTCAAGTCAGAAACAGGATTCTTGGAAAAATGATGCAATATTTGTGATACAGATACATATTGTCCACTTTTCGCTCTCGTGACATAATATTACAACCAAAAACCACATATTTATTTAGGAATATAAATAAAAAATAGCCCAAGATGTTTCTTCGTGTTTATCAGTCAATAGCTCGTCCAGAAACATGTTTAATTTTATATGATTCAAGCTCTGCTAGACGTTTAACAAATTACGAGAATCGCACAGCTACGATTTAAATTCGTACAGCGAACATTGGAACAATCCGTCCCGTTTCACTCGTGTTCGACGAAACAAATGAAAGATTCCGTTTCACTGTCGCTTGTGTCAATTTGGCAAAAAGTGTTTTCTGTACATGGAGAGAATATATCTCGACAAAGGATTCATTGGGATGTTCCACGCCGCTGGTTGTCAAAGCTGGCGTGAACGCTGCTTTACACGGAGATAATCATTTGATATTTATTTATATTTAAGTTATCGTCTAAGCGTGAATTTTGCCGCTTTGGGCTTTATATCAACTTACTCACTGAATTACAATTTCTTCGCTGTCACCTCCATATTTTATGCCACGAGAGACAATATTCAAGAGCCTTATGCTTCAAAAATTCGAAATTACGAACAACTACGAGCCCATTTCAAATTATAACCTAACGATTCTATTTCGAGCTCCATGTTCAAAATCCCAAATTCAAATCGGTTTAGCAGCTCAACCGTGAAACCTTCACAGTAACTTAGGATAGAAATTAGTTTCACGCTCAACAGTTGTTCAAGGCTCATATTAACAAACAAATATTCCCAGAAAGGCTTAAACTTACACCCTGTTAAATCCAAATTGGCTTGAACGTTCATTACCAAGATATGAAGCTAATATTGTAAATAGGTAATAGGGAAGATGCATACAGATTAGCGCGGGATTAAAATTCATGAGCTTAGGATATGATCGCCTCGTTAACCTTATTGCTTTGTGAATAATTATTGTCTTGTTTACTGGTGTGAGATCGTGGTGATATGTTACAGGGTATGAATTGGAATTTTATGTTTAAAAGGTTAAAAAGATATAGCTAATCAGGTTATTTTGAACGTGACAAAACTAAAGGTAAACCCTGTATGCCATACAAAAGATGTAATAATAGAGCCCACATAACTATTACAGCAACAGAAAAAGCAAAACAAACGATCAATCCAAACAAACAAACTGAAACAAAAACAGAATCAGAATCTAAACATAAAATCTAAAATATACAAGTCGAGATAAACTCGAGTCTCGTAGGACAGCTTTGTATTCATAAAACAAAGAAAACCACAATCGCTATTGAATAAAAATTTACAGCAAACTCGTCATTATCGCATACATTTCCAGATGTGTGGCCAAGAATAACGAGTGCGCCTCTCGTCGCGTGTGTTCATAATTAGATATCGATTCAAATCGATACGATCGAACAAATTACCGAGTACGTGGATCGAGTTGTTTTGTTTTATCATTTGTTTAATCTATTGTTTGAGATTCGTTTTTTATTTATGAATCGATTACTTTGGACTTGTAATAGTGTTGTTAGGTTTGTTGTTTTAGGGTTAATATTTGGGCTGTTTTGACGAAGTCCAAAAGCAGGCTCTTTGTCAAGTTTCTTCACATAGTGTACAAGATAGATGAATACCTATACTTTATTAGGTAAACCATTTCCTACATGTTTTACTTAAAACTAATTAAAATAGGCGACATATATTTTGTAAATGTAACTTTTTTATCTTGTTTGCAGCTCTTAGCAGGATGCAGATAAATACGCATGACTTGCCAAGTAAAATGTTCCTTCCATCTTGAACTGAATTAAAATTATCCACGGTAAAGAATGAACCGTTCAGCGAAGACAATCGTAACGTCATATCATTCAAACGATCAAACCACTCCGGCAAACACTTAATGTAGCCGTGTAATGACAATCTGTATCTACTTGGCGCTTAAGCCACTTACGTGCAAAGCTTTCACGCCCTACAAATTGGGCACATTTATCATTGTGACTTGCAAACATTTTACATTTAGATGGATTGTTTTAGCCTGTCAGACTAAGTTGAACTCAATGTGAATACACCTGCTCAAAGGTTGAATTTATGTTTATGTTCGTACAATTTATGGTAACTTTGTCTTTAATTGTGTCTGTGAAGGACGCTAATAATTTAGTGTTGATTAGATAATGTGGTACTACGTAGAGTAGGTACTACTGTAATTTGTGTACTTTACTGGGAGAAATTTAAACAAGAAATTTTTGTAATTAAAATATTGAAAAGCTGTTTTGTTATACTGTGTGTTTCTGTTTTAGTGTAATTATTTGTAAGGTACTAAATTATACCTTTCCTAATCTGGAATACGTATTCTTGAGCGGTCATAGTCGAGTCAAATTTTACATTCAGTACCTAAATGTTCTACAATTGAAATCCCTAAAAGTAAGACAGTTAAATAAAACGTAGCCACTTATAGTACATAATCTTTCTAGAACGTAGACGATTTATAAATGAAGAGCAAGTCAGAACAATTTTAGGCGTAATTTGCTATAGAACCTTGATAAATGATGTTCTTTTATTTATGATAAATGGACTGTTCGGCTAGGAAAAAGTGTACATCAATCTATATTCGTTTATTAATTGAATGTTAGGAATAATGTTACCTACGACCTCACTAATGGATGGGGACACGAGAAGGACAATTGTACGAGATATAAATACTCTTTGTCGTTAGATCAACAATGTTCTATAAATCTTACATACATGGTCAGACTTTTTTTTTATTCTAAGTAATACCTTTTTTGTCTTCTACAAGATCCAGAGAGGGATAGATGACGTCACTTGTTGTTATGCCGTCCTTATTAAATGTAACTTAATGATTATGGAGTTGCGTAGTTAAAAATAATTGCCCTCACTAGTAGCATAGAATTGTCTTTATCGATTGGAAAATACTTACTACGACTAACTTAATGGAGTCACTATAATTGCTGAATTATATTCAAATTAATTTACCTACCCATCTACTTTTAAACTCGAACAACATTATTTCTCAAGTCAATCAATGTATTGTTATTGACGTATGTGAAACACGAATAGTTTTCCACAAATTAATTGCAAACAACAACTTAACATATCAACAACAAACCGCTTGTCACATGAGTCAACAACATTCGCTTTTGTAACCGACTGTACTCTGACGTCACCAGCGGTAAATTTTAGCTGCAACCATTAAATGGGAACGACTAAAACAAACAGTTTTAAATATCCGTCGCCGGTGGAAATCGAAAACATTTTTTCAATGGAGTCGAAATAAAAATTAAAGATTAAAAGCTTTGTTTTGGGTCACACAAATGGGTCGTTTTTCAAAGCGAGCTTTTGTGTCCGCTCGTTTAGATTTAGTTGTTTACAATTGAAGCTTTCTATAACGTCAACAGAATTCAGTGAAAATAATTTCTTTTTCATTCAAATCTTATACATTTAAGGAATATTTATTCGCTGAAATGTTCAAAAATATATATCTAAGCTTTCTTTTAAGGGGTAAGCTTTACATTTACCCATTTCGAGGCAAAGTTTTGTATCAGCAAAAGCCCAAACGGGGCTCCACTAAGCCTCCATTCCTTGTTTAAAGAATTTCAGGTGTTCATGAATAAAATATTCACCGCATCACACTCAGGACCCGGGGGAGGTTTTACGGTCACTCATGACGGGGGTCGCATATTGAGGGTAGTGACGGGATCAGTATTCGATAGAGAAAATGTTCACATAATTTGTTGATTAATCGATGTTTTAGAGTCAAATAAACAAGTTTTTTATTACAATACTAGCAGATGCCACCAGCGGTTTAGCCACATCCTTTGGTAACTAGGTATTCTGCGCACCTATTTAAAAAATAGTATATAGCCTTCCTCAATAAATAGGGTATCTGAGGCTAAAGTATGTATTTTTGTCGTACAAAGTAACAGACTATTCAGATTTCATAATACATATTAGTACACTAGCTTCCGCCAGCGGTTTCACCCGCTTTCCCGTTGGAACTACTCGGCGCACCCGGATAAAAAGTAGCCTATAGCCTTCCTCGATAAATGGGCTATCTAACACTGAAATAATATTTCAAATCGGACCAGTAATTCCTGAGATTAGCGCGTTCAAACAAACAAACTCTTCAGCTTTATAATATAAGTAAAGATAGGTATAGGTATGGATTTTTCCGAAGTAAATGCGCTAAAAAATAAAGGCATTAGATTATAATAGCAATATTCCTTTTTGGAAAATATACTCTTAACCAACTTAAAAAAATACATTCTTAACCTACTTATACTAATCATGATTCCTGGCCGAACAAAAAAGAAGTCAGGTGCTTCCGATATAAAAATTTAAGCAAGTAAAAAAGTAAATAAGTTTTATTATCTCACCGGAGTTGTTTTTCATCGCTATTCTAGTTTTTTGTTGTTTTGGTTCGCTGTTCGGATATTGTTTGCGCATAATTTAAGTTATTATAAGTACCTACTTAAATTTTAGTATTATGGCTGTTTGATGATGCTTATTTTTTTGTTATCTTTACTTTTAACTTACGAGCTTTCAACTTTTTACTTCGTAAATCGAAGATACTTTCTCCAAAGAGTTTTTATATCGACTAATGTCAGCACAATCGAAACGATTTTGCTTCATTTACTTCTTAAATTCTGATTAATTTAACCATTTTTACAGATTTGGTGAAACTCGAGATCGTTCCGAAACTAAATTTCAATAACAAGTCCTCTAAATTACAATCACGTGTCCATATATACCTACCCCGTCATACAACCGCTGACACCTAGCTTTGCTCGCGCAATATTCAGTGATAAAAAAAGTTAAAAACCAGTGAATATGCCAACATCAAGAAAATTTATTGGCAATGGTCCACATTACCTATAGCCTGTTATATTTTATCTTTTCCACACCCTAGCCATAGGTAGGCATTTACCAGCGCCGCTAGGCTACTCGGTAACAATAGCGATTTGTGACCCGAACACAATGGGACCAGTTATCACTCAGGACCGATAAGGACACAATGCAATATCGTGGTGGGTGAGCATAACTAATATATTGGTATAATAGAGTGTTAGGTAGTAGTTTTTGCCTTAGGTATATAAAATAAATATGTTTTTATTAATAAGCCGCCAGTGGCATCGCCCGCTTCACAAGAGAACTCCTTTCCGTACTTGGGTAAAAGTAGCATACATAAGCTATATTACTGCCAAGTTTCATCAAAATCCGTTTAGCAATTTATGTGAGAACAAACGTACTCACATACTCACAAATTATCATCATTATAATATTAGTAGGTTAGCATATATTTTGTACGATACGCAACGACAGCAAAAGTTTTTGTTTCTCTCAACCTGTTGTCACATACTTTTAACTACTCTAGAAAATAATAATAATGTCTAAAACCTGACTATATTGATTTAAACACTAAAACAATGTAAAGAGCTGTTATCCACGTAGAGCCCTACGCAAACTTGATAGGTTGCGTCTATCTACCCCGATCACACAAAGGCTTGTGAAAGTAGGCCTTTGAACTCTCTGATTCTATCGTAGTAAGGGTCGGTACATAGTTGATGGAAAATGCGTCGCGTATTATCGGTCGCGCAAGGCAAGAACAGACAAATCCTACTAATATTATAAATGCGAAATTTTGTGAAGATGTATGTACGTACTCGTATGTATGAATGTTAGTTCGTTTTTCATGCAAAATTTATCATATATGGGATAACGTAAAGGTAAGGGAAACAGTTCCCTCGAAAAGCGGGTGAAACCGCTGGCAGAAGCTAGTATACAATAAAAATTCTAGCATTTAAACCTAACCAACGATGCGTGTGTCGATCGTACAAAATACGATACACTTAACGCATTTTTATTAATTACCTTAACGTTATAAGTTTCAAGTTACCTAATCTACGTTCAGCAAAATTTCACAAACGCTAATATATAATCTAAAAAAGACTGAAGCAGTTTATTTTTAATTGTTTGTGAGTTTTCCTGTATAATATTTTTCGTATAACCACTGAGAGCAATCTTTCTACATAAACGTGTAGCAAGCGACAGGGATTTATCGAGTGGCCGGCGCTCACCACATTGACTAACGCGTGATTTACTAACTTTGCCTTATAAAATGTTATAAAAATAAACAGTTTATAGAGAGCTAGAGGGACCTGGATAGATTTTTAATATAAACTTGACAAACAGTAAACGGATCAGTTCTGTATTTTAATAAAATCTTAATTTTCAGGAAAACAAATTGCGAAAATATAAAAATTAAATCGGTAAGTCTATTATGATATTCAGCTTCAAAGTGAAAGCTTCATAAAAAATGATTTAATAAAACAAACATACGGAAATAACTTCCAATAAACCGCACTGAGGTTGAAGCCACTTCACTAATTAAACCTTCATTTTGCATTCGCTTATCAGCAGAACAAAAAACTAATACATATATTCCTATAATTTATGCACTTAGGAGTATTTTAATCTGGTAAATTTTTGAAAATCTTTAGACAATTTTTTATTGATAACATGTTGCCATCGTTGTTTCTGTTCCGTGATGTTGCCCAATCCTATGCAAGGCACTTGATGAATTTATTATAACTAAGTACATATAAAATTCTCAGGTTTCGGCTTTTGAATATTGCACAAAATCTCTGTCCCTACATTGACAGTGTAGTGAAAATAACCTATGTAGGTATTGGCGTATTATCATTTTACAAATTATACAACTTCCACTTTATCTGTCTCGACTCATAATTCTTTCATGAACATTTTGGAACTGACCAGTTTTCAGTGCTTCACGTATAAAAGATAGCAGTAATATTTTCGTGACCTTTACCCAACCTTCTTTATGGGGGTCAAATCTCAAGCAGTAATTTATTGCAAGGCCTAATGATAACCTGACCGTAATTACTTATCGCTTATATTAACCCTTGAGTGTCCAGTAGACAATTTACTGTCGGGATGTTGTCTGGAGGTTATTCTTTGTTAAAACTTGAATATTCTTTAAGAATATCTTTTCGATTAAACATTATAAGCAAAATGCTCTTGTAAATCTGTCTCGAAGAAAACTAAAGAAAAGATATTACATTTTTTTAGCTAGTTGTTTAGTAAAAATAAAAATTTGCTATTTAATTTTTGTTGACACATACATCGAATAGTTGTAGTTCCATTATTTATCGAAATATCTCCGTGAACGCTTCACAATAGCAAACAATTAATTTGGAATCAATATCCCTACAGTTATACCCCTATACAAATAAATTCCAAACATCGGAATCCATTAACAAACATATAGCAAGTCAAATTCAATTTCAACCTAACCCTTCCACTGTCTAACCTTCATAGTTCATACAAAATATGATACGGGTATCTGCACCCATTGTACACCTTTATATATATGTATATATATATATATATGTATCTATTGATTTCAATTATACCATACCTTTCATCTAATAGTTCGATAATAGTGTTGTTATGACTATCAGGGAAACAATGCAGCGGTATATATTAAAGTACTTTGCTAAAGGAATTGGAAACCGCTTTTTAGTATAATTGGGTTGCGGATTACCCCTTTATTATTGTAGGTGAATTATAATCAGTTGATAAAGGGTACAATGGACCGGAGTGAAATGTCAGCCCAAGATGTGACCGCTAGGTATTGTCAGTACAACACTCAGTATCGATCACTTAATAATGTTAAGTGCTGTGTCGAGTACTTGTATACCTATTTATAGGTAGGTTAAAGTATGTATTCTGCGGTGATTGTTGATAAAAGATGCAGGTAGCGTACAATATTGATTGAATGTACTTTAGAAATACGCAAATTGTGTAGCCGTTATGTTCTACACAGCCATGTAATAAAAGGAAAGTAGGTATATAACATTTCCTTAAATTCAATTTGTACCCAATACAAGTCAAAAGAGGTTAAAACTTTCTGTGTAATTTATTTTAAAACAAAAATATATTCCAAAATTTATGCCTGAACTCGGGCAATAAACAGGAGAGAGCGGCCAAAATATTGCTGTGGAGTAATTCGAATAAGGTTACAAGGCGTAATCTCGACCGCATCGCACAACCCGCGTGATTGATGTCGTTGCAAGGCCTTGGGTTCAAATTAACTGTCACTTGTCAGACAAAATATTAAAACCTTTCAAAACGAAAACTTGTGTGACAAAATTTTGCATACAAAACACTGGGGTCCATTTTAAACGGGGTCCACTTTGACAGGGTTAGATTGATGTTGAATAAAAAAATAAAATAAAAATGTTCTATGAAAATAATTTCGCGTACATTTTGTGTAACTTTGAATAGTTTAGAAAATATGAAAATGAAAAAAATCTCTATATGTCATACTGTTTTTCATCAATAATTCTGGCTTGGGATTTCATTGAATTCTGTGATATAATTTAAAGTCCAACATGAGCTTTTGGATCGTCAAAGTGAAATGGATCTCGTTCATTTCTGAGAAGCAGTAAAGGCATACCGCCTTTATGACTAGACTGAAATCAACATCGTAATGAAACTGAACGTTATTGGACGTCGGCGTAATACTGGGAAATATTTACTTGTACACTGCAAATGAAGAATATTAAACCGTATCGTGTTCATAGTAAAACTAGCTTTGTCTAGCTTTGTTTGCAAACAGTGCTTCAGTTTCAAGAACAGTATTAGCAAAGGAAGAGAATATATCACAATATGATATATATGATCTATCGCTACATTCTTTTGACGATTTTTTTCACTTTCGTAAAAGATTACACATCTTTTTCATTCAGCCTGTATCTATGGGCAGTAATGAATACTAAAATTGTTCAATGGGTTTTAGGACCTAGAATCAGGTTGTATTTAATATTATTCAGGCTAGATGATCTAAAGATGTATATGATCGCCGTACCCAAGGCAAGAAGGTATTGTTGTAATATAAACTATTATAATACTCTTACTACAGGTATTTATGGAGGCAAAACCAAAACACCGATCATCACAACAAAATCCTCGTTTTATTTCTAGATACTTGTAGATTCTTGATGTTACTAGAAGCGTCATTTCAAAGTCTATAAAACTGAAATATCCCAAGATACCTATTCCATATTTTACGGATTCGGTGTTCCGATCTCTCTCAACTTAGCAGTGGATTGGCACACTATTTTGAATAAAACGAAAGTAAAGTGTAGCGAGCAAGGCAAAGCTTTTGTCCTAGAATAAAAATAAATATTTACATTGAAACTGAACTTCGGAGTTGAGCGCTTGAAATGTTTTCGTAATAGAAATGAAGATCAGCAAGATACACAAAATATTATATATTAAAATAATCGTTTTGTCTGCTTAAATTATGTACATAATATGCAGAACTTTAACTGTTTTAATCATACGTACAGGTTCACACCTCAACAGCACATTGCAAATAATAGGTACAGTCAATATGACACAACAAGGTCAAAAGAAATATATAATTAAATAAAAGATCCCTTCACAACACACTTCCATCTGCTCATCAAGGCAATCTAATTTTACCTCAACGAAGATTCATATAGGAACACAACAACAACAACACATACCGTATCGATGAAATCACTAATCGATTATCGAAGTATCGCAAGCGAAATAACTGAACCGATTGTAAGATCGATGCAATAAGAACTGTGGGACTCGACCGAAGAAATCGGTATAAAAATCGAGATGTATCGTTTCCGTCTGTTTATTGCATTTGGAACTGAGGATAGTTGTAAAATGTGTGTGTTTGTGTATATCTCTTCTTTGTGTGCTATGACAGTTGTTACGGCTGTTCTATAAATGTAACTAAAACATAGTTTTGTATGATGGAATCTTTGTTTTGTTTTAGATCCTATATCTAGTGTAACATTTTTTTATAGGGACCATTTTATTTATGGTTCTTTATTCATGTAATTAAAAGATTATCTTTTAATAAGGTCTAATAAGAGTAGGTACTTGTTTATTTTTGTGTGTGTTATGACCAGTTTCATTGATTCCTGATAAATTCTAAATAGCTATCTTACATATAGTGCTAAAGGAATGTTTTTTAATTTTGATTACTTTTCTATGGCATGATCTGTCATATAGCTATCTAAAACTCTATCTATAACCTGTGAATGTGGTCGTAAATGTCATTTTATTCTATTTGTTTAGTGAACCAAAAATATCTGTACAAGTAAAGCAGGGTACAAAAGCTAACCACCAATAATGACATCTAAGAAGCCAATAATTTAATAGCAGATACCAACTTCATTGTGGGAAGGACAAAGAGTCCTAATCTGGATTTATCGGCATCGGCGGCCCGCCGATCGAACCGATCGGAAGTCTTAAAGGATTTACCGAGTCTCGAAGATTAATGTTAAAATACCTATTGTCTAAGCTACGGCTTTTAACCGGGATGTTTCTTTTGTAGCGATATGAATTGGTTGTGAATTGCCGGTCAGTTTTGTTGCTTCTTTACTGAGGATTGTTGAAGATTAATGAATTGAATTGAAGGGTTATGTAATTTTTGTGAGAATGTGGAAAAAGGTGTGTAAGGTACAAACTAATAGCTCTAGTTGCGGACCGTGCCGTATTGCACCCTGTTCAGTAACAGACACGGTTCTGGCGACTGACTACTGGCAGTATGCACACCACACGGTACAAAGTCGAATATTTAATGCCTTTATCGCAGATGGGCAGCAGTATCTCCGAAGCTAAAAATTATCTCATGCTACGCTCACTAACACGCATACCCAGTGCGGTGAGAGCCGGCAAATCCCTCAGACCAATCGTTCGCTGCTTTACCAGACCCTGGTCAGACTAGAGACCCTAGAAATACATTACTTCTCGGAAAATTTCAACTGTTTAACTTTCAAGGTTCATGAGAAACAGCCTGATCATAGACGAATGAACGGGTGGACAGACATACATAATTACAGCATAAAATGTAACTGTCATCAAAACTCATTCAAAATTAAATAGCTAATCCACTTGACTAAAACTGAAAATGAAAGTTTAAGGCACTTGATACTTCCAGTTTCACGGCGCCAATTAACTTCCAAAAGTTAATTAGTTACATTAACAGTACTTAAATTAATCAGTCGATTCATTTCATTAAGCTAAAGTGAATCTTTCGAGAAGCTCAGTGAATCAGAAATTACTGACGAATCTTCAGACATGAAAATTCCTTCAATAGTTTGTTTGTGAAGGAATAACAAATATCTAATCTAGCACGTTTATAATAGAAGAGTGATGAAAAAAATTTAAGAATTAATATATTGATTTCATATCTTATCTATACTAATATTATAAAGAGGAAAACTTTGTTTGTTTGTTTGTTTGTTTGGTTGTAATGAATAGGCTCAAAAACTACTGGACCGATTTTAAAAATTCTTTCACCATTCGAAAGCTACATTATCCACGAGTGACATAGGCTATATTTTATCCGGGTACGCAAGTAATTCCCACGACGGAAGCAGTGAAAAACCGCGGGAAAACGGCTAGTCGAAATATATAATACAATAGGTAGATGAAAGCCAAGTTTTGAACAAAAATCTGCCCCTTGAAAAAAAAATGGGGAACACATAGTAGATAACGTAGTAAAAAGATACATAAAACCTATTACCACAACAATAGTAGAACCCGAGCAATATTTTCCGTTGTTATGTCCATGTATCTCATTTCATTTCAGTACAGGCTTGCTAACCCCAGGCCACAACCCATCACTCTTTATTCCACCCAGTATTTTAATGTCTTGGGTTTACATACAAAGACATGTTTCTACTTAATTAAGGACGATTTGCATCAAGGTCGTTTTAAAAACGACGAGCGGAGCTTTAACATCCTTTGTTAGGGAGGTTCTTTCTCTAAATAGGAATATTTGTAGGGAATTTTAATATTCGTATTAAATATCAAAGAAAATTAAATACGTTTTAATTTTAATATAGCAATTGGGCTGTTGCTTTTAATGAGTTTATTTGATAAATATGTGGTTAGAACGGTTAGGTTTTTTGAAAGGTAATCATTTTATGTTAATGTCCGATTTAAAATAACAAAATGATAGGTAAGTTCGAGGGAATTTATTCAGCTTTTAAAAATATACTGTAGGTACATAATACACAGAATTTAAATTATTATTAAAACAAAAAGTTCTCATTCAGAAA
>NWSH02000437.1:10191470-10207187 GCA_002382865.2 Heliothis virescens | reverse complement strand
GAGTTTGTTTGTTTGTTTGAACGCGCTAATCTCAGGAACTCATGCTCAAAACTCTTTCAGTGTTAGATAGTCCGGGTGCGCCGAGTAGTTCCCACGGGACGTGGGTGAATCCGCTGGCTGAAGAAGCTAGTAAAATAATATTTTTAACGAACGTTGCTATACCTTTTTATTTGCAGCCTTGAAGGTTTGCCACACCTGCAATATAAATCCAATTGTAGTTATACCTATCAGGCCTATCATTTTATCAGTCTAATAAACTAGTCAAACATGCGATGACATCGCAATTATCTTTTTTACCTTCCAGATATAGCTTCTGTCTAACAAACTGACATGAATGACATCTATTCTACATTCCTGTACATTGTTAGTGGCGCACCTCTAATGCAGAGGCGTGTCGTTATTTAATACAGGCTCAAATGGAAAGTCCGTCACTAGCTGTCAGCTGTCACCTATTGAATTTCAAAGGAACATAAAAGGTGAATTAGTGTGACTACTGAGAAGGGGGGTTTAATAAGGTAGCTTTAGGCACTCCTTGGATATTATTACTTCATGTATTTCTTTTGTAAGTCTTACTAAATACTGGCAATGTTTTACAGATTCATAGCTATTCTTTTTTGTCTTCCCTAATTGTATTGAGACCAGCTTACTCGTAGTTTTACACGCGTCCAGTGGAAATTACTGCCATACCCGGATAAAATATAGCCTATGTTACTCGGGGATAGTCTAGCTTCCTTCTCAACAGTGAAATAGTTTTTCAAATCGGTTCAGTTTTTTTGAAGCCTTTAGGGTACAGACCAACAAACAAAATAATGTTTGCTCTTTATTATATTCGATAAACTGACACAATGCCTGAAACAAAAACAAAATATACATAAATAAAAGAGACCGGGCATTATTATTAGAGTTCCATAGGCTACACAAACCTTTGCTAATTATGATACAGATACAGATAAATGTTCAATTATGATTCTTAACCTTTAAAAGTTAAAATACAAACCTTTCAACTCCATAAGTTACACATAATAACGACCTCCTGATACCGGGTATTTCTTTCAACGCTACATAAAAGGAGGTTTCTGGTAAGCGAATAAAACGGGCCTTTATCAGCCATTTACGTAACTGCTCGGTTATTAAGAAGTCAGTCCATTCATTCAGTTCGCAAGCCTTTTAGGTTTTAGTAACGTCTCACTCTTACTTTGCGAAGTGTAATCTGTGAAGGCTGTACTGAAAATGTTGACGAATTATAAATTATGATGTTATAAATATTATGTTTGTAATGTTTGTGTTTTTTGTTTATAATGCTTTCCCGGTGGCTAGATGAAGTTTTGTGTTTCAGTGGTAATAATTGTTTCGCGATGAAAATTCTCGTTGAATCAACGGTTACAAGGAAACTGTTCTACTTACATGAACTGAATTATAATAAAAATATGTATATAATCTTATTAATACTTATTTATTTTTAACATTACATTGAACTATAATTAATCTCTCTTATAAAAACACAATTTCCAAATTCCTAAACGAAAGTTTCGGAGTGCTTATGAAAGGAATTTGAATAAGTCCGTTATTGACCTTTAAGATAAGGTCACGGCGGGAAGCGTTATTAAAAGTCAACATCGTAGCACTCGTAGCTGCTACGAGTAATTAGTTTCGTAGCCATCGTAGCCATCGTAGCTCCTTGACTTATTACTGTTTTTTTGCTTAGTATTGGAAATGTAACAATATTGTTTCTTTTGCAAATACACATTTAACTAATAGGTATATACTAGCTTCTGCCAATGGCTTCACCCGTTTCCCCAGGGAACTACATTCCGCACCCAGATAAAAAAGAGGACATAGCCTCTTATTCTGATATATAGGCTATATTCCTGCCAAGTTTCATTAAGATCCGTTCAGCCATTTGCGCGTGAAAGAGTAACTAACATAAGTACATACTCTAAATTTTTTTCATTTAAAATATTTTTGGGATTTTATTTTCATTATTTTCATCAGGTTCATATAACCAACAGACAAACTTATAACCATTACCTATAAGTGTAAAGCTATAAATAATTTAAGATATTATCCAATACTGACAATTTCCATCTATGTTCAATCTAAACAAACTTACAATTTATAGTAAAAACCAACAGACAAAACCTATCATAACATTTTTCTTACAAGCTTAAGATAACCATTCTAGTTTCCTATTACAGGTCTATTAAGAACAGTGTCTAACTTCAGAAACAGTTCAGAAACTAATTCAGGAACTTACTCACTGCTTGGATAAGTAGTTTTCAGAAAAAACTTAATTTTATAACTATCCAAGTGAATTACATAGGAAAAGTTAAAGGTGACCTCTGTCATGAAAGTCTATGGTTTACTATCTATAGTTTGCATACTGCCACGTTGGTCTAGTGGTCGCATAGCCGACTGCTGTGCACGAGGTCTCGGGTACGATTCTCGGGTCGGGCCGAAATCGCTTTGTGGGTTTTAGAAACTTTCACAAAGCAGCCCGGAGTTGGAAGTTAGTGATTGATTCACCCGTGCATCGGAGAGCACGTTAATGTCAGTCCTGTGCCTGATCTCTCTCCGGTCGTGTCAGATTGCCGTCCCATTGGGTTATGAGAGTGAGGGAATAGGGAGTGCACCTATGTCTGTGCAAATGCTTATGCACTATAATATGTCCTGGCAGCTGGCTGATCTCTTTATATGAGAACAGCCGCCGTGGCCGACAATCGGCTAGGACGCTATTATAGTTTGCATACGGTAGATTTCTATAATATATCTATCTGTTGATTTTCGTCTAAAGATAGATTTTTTACATTAACTCATTAGGAGATACATAAAGTGTGACACTTGGTACTGTGTGTGTATTGCCTTTAATTATGTCCAGTTTTCCGGTATTGTATTTTCATAGTACAAGAGTTGTATATGTTAACAAATATACCTACAAAAAACTAGCTTCTGCTCGCGGTCTCACACGCGTGCTAGGGGAACTATTTATCCGCAGCTAGATAATAAGTATCACATGTATTAAGTTTATCATTATTCATAAACGTAATTGATGAACAAAAATCCAAATATACAAACTTTCTTATAAAGTAAGATGTTTTTTTGTGTATTTTGCATTATCCTAAAAACAGATTTTTATAAAAGATAGAATCTTCTGTTTACGCATTCAATTTCTTATAGCAACCCTTCGTGTGTCGGAACTTTCAAAAATATTCGTTTGTCACGATAAGCGGCATCATCAATTTGTGGGACTTATCTGAGGATCCTATAAAACTATTGTGAGTGTTATAGGATAAAAGGTGCTTAAGTATACTTTTTTGGTTACTTTAGAACTTGCGATTTATCTTCCTCATAATAAAGAACTTTTTTTGCAAATTAGTAATTTTTATTTGCTAAGTTTATTTTTCATTGTCATCTTCAGACTTTTTGTCGTCATTTAGAAAAGGATCGACCACAAAGTTAATTTTATTTCGGATAATAATGATACAAAATATTTTTGTAAAGATCCGATCACAGAGATTTAATAATTTTAATGAATAAAAACTTATACACGATATTATATTAGTTGGGCCAAGGTAAAGCGCAACTCATTGCTCAGAGTGCGGCGAATATTAATAAAACTAATCACTACATAGTCCAAGCTATTTCAATACATCCAAGTTACGAACGTCAAACACATTAGTACTATCCACATATAGACTTAAATATTCACTCAATATAGAAACTGCGGTCGAAAATTTACATTTATGAATATGCAAGCTAACTGCGTAATCAAAGTTGTTCATAAAATTATCGAACATTTTCATATATTTTAGTAAAAGTGAGGAGCACTATAACTACCTAATCTCGACGTCAGCAAAAAGGCGGTGTTAGTGTTCGTTAAAAGTTTTTAATTATATTTCTAACTTGGTTAAAATGTGCATGAAATAAAAGTTGAAAATAGGGGTGAATTGATTCGTTAGTTAGTGGTACGTGAGTGACCTTTTTACTTGTTTGATATCTACACATTTTTGAGTTCAAGAGGTGAGAAGTTCTTTATTCAAATGTCACGCAAAGCAACATCGTCATTATTACATTGACAGATGCGTCAAAATTCTTTGTAGAAATATTTTATTCTTCTTGAATATTTTTTTTCTTCTTTAATATTTTTTCCTTCTTTTTTATTACCAGCAAAGCACAATTTATATTGACAAGGCCTAATTTCTTCGCCTATTATTTCCACTTTCATAAAAATGCCAGCTTTAAATTAACATTCGAATTGTTTTTGTTCATTTGGATCCTCCCCTGTTATTGGGGAAGATAATTGAGTGTTTTTCCGGTTAATGGGAAATAGGGTGGATAGTAACATTTTAAGTTTATTCGGGTTAACTGAACGGTCGTACGATGGGACAGATGTCAATGAACACTTAGTTCAATTGATCGGAAAAAAATATTCCATTAGATTCACTTGGTGTGAGATTGGGTTCTCTAATCCTAATAAGACGTTTTCAATTATTAGCTCAATACTTTAGGATATGAAAGGGACTTTGGCCTTCAGTAATTAATGACAAATGAATTGATTTAATTACGACAACATGCCAGGGTAAAAAAAAATGTGTCTCATCTTTAAGATAAGCTAGAATACCGACTAATTATTTTTTTTCGTTCCATATGTCTATTCAGTGTTGACATATAACTAGACAGAAAAAATATTATACAACTACATAAAGGGATCAAGTATGAATAAAAACAAAGAATATGATAAATTATAATTATTACACTGAATATCACAATGACCACCAAAAGCATTTAAGAACAAAGCAATCCCCGGCATGGCTGCCGGACAAAAAATACGAAATTACATAAAGCCACTAGATTTATTAACACCATTATACTGACACTCTCAAGGAGAGACAATGTACACGCAGAGTTATTATATACATAGAAGATAAGAACATAAATCATAATCATCATGTAATAAAGAAATACAGAAGGACTACTCCATTAAATGCTTTGGGAAACTAGTAATGGAAATTTTCAGGTCTGACTTGTAAGATCATTTCTACAACCAACGTAGAATACTTACAAATTGCTTAATTTTAAAAGTTTTCTGATACGTTCACTTATTGTGATCAAACCTTTCAATGCTACAAATTGAAATATAGGTACTAGAAACACGATTAAGTTTCGCACTGGTATGATGAACCATATCGTTTAAACTTTTCGACGAACTCCTTTGTATATTTTTGAATTTGTTTAGTAGTTTCAAAGTTACCTACCTACCTACAAACAGACAAACAGGACCTTGTAGTAAAATCCTCTTTTGATTGGTAAAAGAAATCATATTTCAAACTATAACTAGCCATGTAACCACAAGCCCCACACTAGACTTTCTGCTCCCATCCAGTCCCAGTCATAATGCGTCAGTCATGATATCGAGGTCACCACGGTGGTAATATGAACGTACAAGTTAATTCCCTGCCTATTGTGTGGCCCATACAATAACACAACACTTTTATACCAGTTTCGGGTCACTTGTAATGAAGGGACCTTATAGCTTTAATTAAGCATTTTATAGGGATCGCGGAGATGTTGGGTTTTAGTAGTGTTTTGTTTTCCTGAGAATAAATATTGGAGATTGCTTTATTGAGGTTGAGGAAGATTTTGTGTGCGCTGTGATTGTGAATCAAGTCCGTAAATATATTACTTTTATGAATACGTGTTGTAGATACTGTACACTTTCTGTGCCTGACTCAGGAAGTCGACCAGGACTTTGGAAGCGAGGCCAAATATATCAGATTATCTTTTAAACAGTTTAGGATGTCAAACGAAATTTAAAAGAAATTGTAGAAGAGCTACATAAATTAAACCAAAATATAATTTGTTAGTCTAAAAACGCCTATTTTCAATCTAATCAAAAGTTAGCTAACACAATCAAATACCACGACTGAAACCCTGGTCAAATAAATTGATTCCATTTCATCACATTATCGCATTAAAATCAACATACGTTTTAAGCCTTCACTACCTACGGGTTTTATCCCATAAAATCTAACATCAAACAGGATTTCATTTGATGTATTCGAAAAGGCTTTTATTTTTCTAACGCTCTTCTTTCATGCGAGTTGAAATGTAAATTTGTTGTATATGTAATCCGTGATGGTACTTGCTTAGCTATATAATATGCATGGAAGGTGTAAAGAAGAAATAAGTGGGCTTGAAACCAGTATTAATGTGCTTTATCAATATTTTATCTTCATTTATCAAGGACGCCTAAAAGAAGAAAAATAAAATTTTTGACAGTATTCGTCACCCTATGTCTTTATTATCTGTGTACCTTATGTACACAGGTTGATTCCTTATTAATTGCGCTAGAATCATCTGTACCATATTAAAATATACCTACTATTAAAATTTGTAATAAAATAAATAATGATTTTGCTAAGACTAATTTTGATTACTGTTTTACATGAAAAAAATTAATAAGCAACAGCAAAAGTAAATTGTTGCAAGATGCAAAAACTATGTTTCCGCCCGGGATCGAACCGGGGGCCTTCTGCGTGTTAGGCAGATGTGATAACCGCTACACCACGGAAACTTGAGAATAGCTGCCAAAAGAATCGGTCGCAAGCCGTCGCAAGACGTGAAAGTAGTCCACTTATTTTTAGCCACGAGATCGCGTATCCAAAACCGGTATACGGGGCCATAAATTATACAATGTCATTCAATAATAATCTTAATTCTTATTCTGATAAAGTCGTAATAAAATTATGATAACTAAAACAGTAACGATCAAAATCATTAAAAAAAATGATTTGTATAAATGTTAATAAAATTATGTATTCGTATGTGGATTACTTTGTGTATTTCTTAAGGCAAGGAAAAAACTTCTGTAGTACATAATGTATAAAATGGAAATATTCTACAGCACATTTGATAGGATGGGCATGCTTTTCAAGTACCCTAAGTTCATTAAATTCCTCTATAAAAATAAGATTTTTATGAAAAAAAAAAAATGTGATTCATCCGAAAATTTTTACGCGGCCTCCAATAATTTAACCTCAAAATTTTAGACTCTACTCCGAAAAAATTTCGGAGTAGAGTCTANTGCTTTGGGAAACTAGTAATGGAAATTTTCAGGTCTGACTTGTAAGATCATTTCTACAACCAACGTAGAATACTTACAAATTGCTTAATTTTAAAAGTTTTCTGATACGTTCACTTATTGTGATCAAACCTTTCAATGCTACAAATTGAAATATAGGTACTAGAAACACGATTAAGTTTCGCACTGGTATGATGAACCATATCGTTTAAACTTTTCGACGAACTCCTTTGTATATTTTTGAATTTGTTTAGTAGTTTCAAAGTTACCTACCTACCTACAAACAGACAAACAGGACCTTGTAGTAAAATCCTCTTTTGATTGGTAAAAGAAATCATATTTCAAACTATAACTAGCCATGTAACCACAAGCCCCACACTAGACTTTCTGCTCCCATCCAGTCCCAGTCATAATGCGTCAGTCATGATATCGAGGTCACCACGGTGGTAATATGAACGTACAAGTTAATTCCCTGCCTATTGTGTGGCCCATACAATAACACAACACTTTTATACCAGTTTCGGGTCACTTGTAATGAAGGGACCTTATAGCTTTAATTAAGCATTTTATAGGGATCGCGGAGATGTTGGGTTTTAGTAGTGTTTTGTTTTCCTGAGAATAAATATTGGAGATTGCTTTATTGAGGTTGAGGAAGATTTTGTGTGCGCTGTGATTGTGAATCAAGTCCGTAAATATATTACTTTTATGAATACGTGTTGTAGATACTGTACACTTTCTGTGCCTGACTCAGGAAGTCGACCAGGACTTTGGAAGCGAGGCCAAATATATCAGATTATCTTTTAAACAGTTTAGGATGTCAAACGAAATTTAAAAGAAATTGTAGAAGAGCTACATAAATTAAACCAAAATATAATTTGTTAGTCTAAAAACGCCTATTTTCAATCTAATCAAAAGTTAGCTAACACAATCAAATACCACGACTGAAACCCTGGTCAAATAAATTGATTCCATTTCATCACATTATCGCATTAAAATCAACATACGTTTTAAGCCTTCACTACCTACGGGTTTTATCCCATAAAATCTAACATCAAACAGGATTTCATTTGATGTATTCGAAAAGGCTTTTATTTTTCTAACGCTCTTCTTTCATGCGAGTTGAAATGTAAATTTGTTGTATATGTAATCCGTGATGGTACTTGCTTAGCTATATAATATGCATGGAAGGTGTAAAGAAGAAATAAGTGGGCTTGAAACCAGTATTAATGTGCTTTATCAATATTTTATCTTCATTTATCAAGGACGCCTAAAAGAAGAAAAATAAAATTTTTGACAGTATTCGTCACCCTATGTCTTTATTATCTGTGTACCTTATGTACACAGGTTGATTCCTTATTAATTGCGCTAGAATCATCTGTACCATATTAAAATATACCTACTATTAAAATTTGTAATAAAATAAATAATGATTTTGCTAAGACTAATTTTGATTACTGTTTTACATGAAAAAAATTAATAAGCAACAGCAAAAGTAAATTGTTGCAAGATGCAAAAACTATGTTTCCGCCCGGGATCGAACCGGGGGCCTTCTGCGTGTTAGGCAGATGTGATAACCGCTACACCACGGAAACTTGAGAATAGCTGCCAAAAGAATCGGTCGCAAGCCGTCGCAAGACGTGAAAGTAGTCCACTTATTTTTAGCCACGAGATCGCGTATCCAAAACCGGTATACGGGGCCATAAATTATACAATGTCATTCAATAATAATCTTAATTCTTATTCTGATAAAGTCGTAATAAAATTATGATAACTAAAACAGTAACGATCAAAATCATTAAAAAAAATGATTTGTATAAATGTTAATAAAATTATGTATTCGTATGTGGATTACTTTGTGTATTTCTTAAGGCAAGGAAAAAACTTCTGTAGTACATAATGTATAAAATGGAAATATTCTACAGCACATTTGATAGGATGGGCATGCTTTTCAAGTACCCTAAGTTCATTAAATTCCTCTATAAAAATAAGATTTTTATGAAAAAAAAAAAATGTGATTCATCCGAAAATTTTTACGCGGCCTCCAATAATTTAACCTCAAAATTTTAGACTCTACTCCGAAAAAATTTCGGAGTAGAGTCTAAAATATAACTTAATACCAACCAATCGTCATACGCTACTCGACTTAGGGACCCGTGAAAGATTTATTCGACAGCTCGAATTAGAAGTCAACTCTTATCGGGACCCATGTCCTATATAAAGGACGCTTACGTAAAACCGATACCGTTTCACATTTCAGCCATGGCGTATTGTATTTCGGAGGGAATTCCAAATATATTTTCCTCTACATCCAATGCAGGTACATCGTTTTCTATTGGAGTTTATTGATTGTATCCTGTACCGGGTTCTCTTTTTGTTGTTCGCACGGTATTGGTTTCAATGTGGAGTTGAAAATCTTTTTGTAGGTTTATTCAGGCAGTTCTGTTAATTGATCGAATATGTTGTAGTTTATATTTTCATCAGTGATATTATAGTTGAGTATCATATTCCCACGTTCACTAACATCCACACCAAGCGCGTCGAGTTTGGTAAAAATTAGGGATGTTTCAGCTGTAAACGTCTTTTGGCTGAACAAAAGCCAATGAAGAGTATTAGCTCTTCCTCTTTTCTTAGCTCTCAAAATGAGTTGCGCAAGCCATTGTAAGCCAATCATTCAATATCTTTTCTTACAGACATATTTTCCGATAAGATATATCACAAAATCCCAAAATCCGTCATATGAGCCTTCCTTTACAATGTAAATTATTACATTCCCAAAACTTTCTAACATAATAAAATCGTGCAAAGAAAAACGATCTCTGTTATTTAATTGGAATACTATTCTCAGCAAAAACAAAATAGGGATCCCTAAATTAAATGATATTAAACTTTGTCTGTTCTAAACAGTTGGGGCGTAGTTTCCAAGATGAACTTGTGTCGTTTGATGAACTAAACGGACTTTGAAAGAATAATTCTGAGAAACTTGAGAAGATGTTGAATAAACCTCTTTCTACCCACAGTGTTTTAGTCTACAAATTCTTGGTAGAATCAGTTCGCTTATATTTTAAGGGATAACTGTTTGCTGATGGCTTTTTGTCGGCCTACATCTGACCTTTGAATGTGTCTATTTCTACGCATTTAGGCGTTAAAAATAATTGCTTACTTTGCTAAATTATTCACAACTAGGCGGATCTAGGATTTATAAATACAGAGGTGTTTCAATTTGGGGATACCAGTTTAAAACAGCACTTCAAAAGGGTCACTAAATTATAACTTTATCTTTTGTTTCAGTGATAACGACAGCTTTTGACTTCAGAGTTTTGGGCGCGAAAATTCTCTTTTTCGAGGTGTCTAAATGCTTGGCTGCAGGCACAGATAAGCTTATTAAGAGCTATTCCAGCGTTGACTGGAATAAGCACCACTTTCTTGCTTTATCAACCTTCCTCAGACTTCCCACTGAACATTTTACAGTATTTTGCAAAAATATTTCTCTAAATAGTTACTTACATTCTATTTCATCGACAATATTTTGGTACAAATGGGATATAAAATTTCTTGTTACTAAGGCAATTGGGCTGAGCGGTGAAGCTTAAAATATCAAGTAAAAGTTTCTTAGTAAAAGTTACGGAAAATTCACCGAAGTTCATGTTTGCCGGCTGTTTATTAATAAGTATCTAACATTAATATTTGAATATAAGCTGGCCCAGAAGTTTATAACCTCGTCTATAATGCAAAGATTTTGGGGAAAAAAGTTAAGGTGATTAATTCATCATGCCCGCTTAAAAGCCGAAATATTATTAGCATAATACCTACATACAATGTGGGTTATCTCTTTTGGACTCAATGTTTAAAATATAGGCATGTAATAGTAATCAATATCGACTAATAATCATGTTAATGTAACTTGTTTGTTTGTACATAACTTTTCAAACTAAGCACTCTAATTCCTATTAAAAAGTTGACCGTCATCCATTACAACTAATTCAATTGCCAACATAATCGAGGCACTTAATAAATGTTTTCGCTAGCTCACAAAGCCATGGAACTAAGTAAACGTACTTCGGGTTACAGACAATGGTTATAAATTGTGATAGCGACGGTTTTATTGGTACCCTAATAAATTACATTAGTGAATTCTGCGCAGACGTCCGAAGCGGTCAGCAATTCACAGTTTGGACGAATGCCCCCGATAAACTAGGTTTGCTATCTGTTTGGCCGTAGTTCCTTGGTTGTCGCGTCAAAATGTCCCTGTTATCGGCTGGTTGGCCGTGAATATTTTTGCAGCCTTCGTATCTTAGTTATTGGACTCTTAGTTCTGACATTTTTGCTCCAAAATGTATAATTTATAATTGTTATAAGTTGTGGGAAAGAATTGTTTCATTCATGAAATGTAACAACCAAAAGATAGGTTTCACCATTTCTGGATCAGTATAATCTCATTCGTTTGATTTTAATAGTCAAAATGAAATGAGTTTTATTAGTCCTTTTAAACATAAAACACAATTTATACTTAGACATGCAAACGTTAATCAGGGGGCACGGTAGTGCCCCCACCAAGTCTAGCAGAAACGGCCAAGTCGATCTATTTGTTAAAAACGTAAAATATCTTTAATATTGGCATGATAATAGCTTATGCAATGACTTGAGACAGAAGGTCCTTTGAGTAGAGACTAAGTAGATTAACCGACTTGGTATTACATGGATCTCACAACTTTTTACGGTAGAGAGACTGAGCTGCGAGACTTGGGTTTTTTACAGGATGTTTTTGATAGCATCAATATTTCCTTTTCGTGAATTTAAATGCGACAAATAGAAGAGAAGAAAGTCGCCGCTGTGAACTACAAAAGTACAGAATTTGAGTTCAACTTAACAAGGAGGCGAGGGCGACCTTTTGATCGACGATCAAAGGTGAAGGTATACCTATTGGAAACTGGACCAGATTGGAAACTTTTCCTTCCATACATTTTCATCAAATTAATTGTATTTACAAGTTGTTCAAGCCATGTCATCGTTTGTTCTAGTCATTCAGTAATTTCAGTTTTTTAACCACCTAAACTCTAGCTTTCTTTATAATCAGCTTAATTGACGCGTTTTCATTGACCAAAGGTTATCTATAGAAGTAAATAACTGTAAGAAAAATTTAATAAAACTACCAACATAACATACTTTTCCAGCAAAAACAAGAACCCTGATTGAAGTAATTTCAATTAATAACCACTAGCTTCTGCCAGCGGCTTTGCCCGCTTCCCGAGGGAACTATTTCCCGTACCCGGATAAAAAGTAGTAGTGTTATTTCCTCAGGGTCTGGTCACTGGTTTAGGCGTGAAAGCGTAACAGACAGACAGACAGAGTTACTTTCGCATTTATAATATTAGTAGGGATTTTTTTATCATAACAAAAGGAAATTCACTTACCGTAATCAAGCGTACTAACGTTGCATCCCTCGAGTATTCTAATTACCTGTAAGCATGAAATTAACGCCATTACTTAACGGACTATGTTAGTAGGTTAATAAAAACTGCCTGTTGCCGTAATATACATTTACTTGATTAATTTTAGATGGGTTTTTAAGCTGGTATACATTGCATACAGTAACAATGTTTTTTGTTTCAGAGGTGGATAATTTAGTCAATTGAATATTATGGGATAATTTGATTTGAGTTTTTGTGGGCTGTAAAAAGTACTCATAGCCAGGTTAACATTCAACTTTGACCAAATATGTCAACATTCGTATGTAAAATCGCATTCACACTAGGAGCAGTTAGTATCTTTTATCGTTAAATAATTTGTAATTGTGTACAGACAGGAGTGCTAGGGTTAAAAAGTAGATTTTAAATGTTAAATTTAACGTGTATGTTAATAAGCCAGGGTCCAAGTTTACCGACAACATAAACGTTAGATTTCTCACAACCGGTTGACTACACACCGATTACATAAACTTCACATTTAAGACAACAACTGTCTATAATGAATTTTCATGTTTAACTTTCAAACTATACAATTGTTTGAACAAAAGTGAAAATGGGCCTTAATCTACACAAATCAATAATCAAATATCAGCTGATCTCACAACAGGAATTCTATCAGGAATGTACGGTCAAACGCGTGAAAATCAAACAGTGTTGTTCTGGCTCGGTGCCAAAGGATCATTGGGCTAGGTGTCGGCCGCCGCGGCTTCGGCCTAATATCCGATTTAAGGCTGGTACACCGCAAGGATGCTGGACTGTTTCGTTCAATATACATATAGCACTTTGGTAGTTTAGAGATATGTAGAAGTGTTTCGCTTTATTGATTGTGTTTTGTTGAAGTACAGTTATCGGAATAATTCTGTGATGTACATGTTCCTATGTAGGTATGTCTACTTTATCTTAGCTATAAATAAGAACTTTGGAATTCAAGTAGACATATTGAGAGTGCTGCCATCCTATGTTATTGTATTGTGTCATTTGTGTATAATTCCTTACATGTGAAAGTAACTACTGAACCGATTCAAATAATTACTACACAGATAGTCTACACAGCCTGAGAAATGACATAGATTGTTTTTGTCCGGATCCGAAAATTTGTTTCCTCGGGAAGCGGGTGGCACCACGAGAAATAGATAGTACATTATACGTTTCACGTTCTTCATTAGGTACTGAGATAAAAGCAGGTGAGTAAAAAAGCCCAACTTTTCTGCGTATAAAATCCCGTCACAAACTTTATTAATTTCTGCATCACACCAGTTTGCAACGACGAAAATACAAGCTTATCTATATGCCGTGAGTCGAGAGCTAATTAGGTCCAAAAACTTGCTCAGGCGCTTCGTGATGTTACATACATTTTTTAAATTCGCCCACTTGGTTGGCACGGACGAAAAAGCACCGAAACTGCAAAATTTTCAAAGAATTTTTATCAACCCCACACAGTGGCTTTTGGGAACTGAATTATGGCGACAAAGTTCTTGTGTGTTTACGTTTCTAATGAAAGACAAGTTTGTAATTAATGTTTGTTTATTACGTCTAATTATTACTTAAGCTTGGTTTACGTTAGTTTGTGAAGATATTTCGGCGAATAAGTAATTTTCTAATGCTCTAAAACAATTTTGGGTTAGGACGTTTTAGGACACGAATTTTATGATATAAAATTAATCACGTGAGAGATTTTTAATGACCGTGTGGGAAAAACACGTCTTCAGATTAACATTATAACATGGTTTCACAAACCAACTCTTCAGACCAAAACAACTGCTACAGAAATCTTCTAACTCTATAACACATCAACAAAATAAATTGTGACCTCTTAAAGGTTTTCAAAGGACGTGCGCTCCCATATATCTTAAACGCAAGGAAACAAAGAGACCCTGCGTGTAATTGGCCGTGAAATACAGGGCGCACGGAGGCGCGACGCGACGCCTTCTGTAACCCAAGTGTTAGGACGCATCGAGTTGAATAGATTCTCAGATTGGTCTTATTCTTGATGGTAAAGTTTATTTTTATGTTATGCAATTTTATTGTTACTAGTGAAAAAAGAAGTTAGTGAAGTATAGGTAAATATAATATCTCACTAAGAGAGAAGTACCGTTTTCAAATGAGAAAATGAAAACGTACCACAAGCTACATTCCAATGACTTAGATATGTACATCAGGGCCCTGATTCACTTTCTTAAACTTAAGTAACAACCAATTGTCACTACAATGAGACCTAATTACAACTCCAATACTATTGAAGCGTTATTGGTTATTCTGTTAACACTTTAATGTAAACACAAATTGAAGAAAAATCTACTCGTAATGTACTGTCAGATAACAGATGACAGACCAATGGCATGTCATTGAAAAACGATTGGTCTTTTAATAGTAACAGAATAACCGATAAGGCTAAAACTGCTATTGCCATACAATTTTCGTTGAATTTTCATACGAGTGACACACAATTGTAGTTAAGGAATCACCGCCCAGTTAATATACAAAACATACACGCGTCACTCCGCACATCAAAGCGTGATACGTGCTAATGTGTGAGCTGCTTTAAAGTACACACATCAAAAGTGTCTAGGGATCAAGCATTTTTATGCGGATTTCTTGAGATTGAGATGTGGCTTTGTAATAAATTTATGATTTTATAAATTCATATGGATTCTTTTTGGTGCATTTCATAATTTGAATCAGGAACTGTGAATCAAATTCGAGTAAAAGATGATGAAAATCAGCTGTCAATATTTTCCCTATAAAAACATACAACGCATTGAAGACATTATTAGTGCTACTGTTTCCCTACTACTGATTAAAACCAACGTTATTATGGAGCGGCGACGTCATTTAAGCAGGGAAGAAATGCTCAGAGCCGTGGGAATGATAGAAGCTGGTTCCCGGCAACGTACTGTGGCTTTAGCTCTGAATACAAGTCAGAGTGTTATCAGTCGACTTTGGACACGTTACCGAAGCACTGGTACCGTGGCTGAGCGCCATGGAGGACGGTATCGCTGCACCACACGGAGACAAGACCGATACATTCAAATCTTAACTCGAAGAGCTCCAACAATAACCGCCATGATGTTAGCCGTGAGGCTTCATCACTCTTCAGGGAACTTAATTAGCGACCAAACAGTCAGAAACCGCTTGCATGAAGTGAACCTTCATTCCCGAAAACCGCTACGGGTA
>NWSH02000437.1:10175885-10188758 GCA_002382865.2 Heliothis virescens | reverse complement strand
CATGGGCGGCCATTCCACAGCGTGATTTGGATGAACTCATTTTGAGTATGCCAAACCGATGTTCTTGTGTTGTTAGTGTTCGCGGTAGAAACACGGATTATTAATTGTTTAAGTTACCCAATAAAATTTTAAAGAAAACTGTTATTTCAGTCTTTTTTTCAAACTTTTGTGTTAGTGGTTCAAATGTCAAAAATCCCTTTATTAGGAAAATGGCAAATTTCTTTATTAATGCAAAGGTGACTTGGTTTATCGTTACTGTGACAAACGAAAACACTTTATTTGATGAATCCTTAAAGAAAATTTTAATTAATATCAATCAGGAGAAAAGTTATTGCAAAAATATATGTTGATCCCTAGACACTTTTGATGTGTGTATAATTCGAAAACCAGTGACTGTCGACTCACCATAGCCGCAAGCAGCCGAGTATCATTTGTCAGTATGGAAATCATGTTCCATGTGTCAGAATTATTTTACTATGTTCCATAGTTTGACTAGTGTCGGAAGGACCTCTTGGAAGGTCAGTAGCAAGGTACTAGCAGTATTGTTAGTCTGCAAAAAGATTCTGAGTCACATTATTGCTTAAGAGATTTAAAGACTCATACTTAAAAGTTCTACTTGTATTGTCTTAATAGTGCTCATACTTTGATGCAATCTTACAATTTCCAATCTCATCTCCAAACTAAAATAAAGATCTCAAGAATTACCAAGAAAAATACCTACTATTTTTAGAATTTAATCGTGCTAGTTCGTTTACAAGCGGGCATTTTTATGTCCTCATATGTTACGTGGTTAGACGGGGTAGCTCTAGGGGGACTAGTGTTCATCTGTACCTGTTCCCTAGGTCTTAGATAGTTCCAGGTATTTTACAGCTCAATTAACAGGAGTCAGTCGTTTTAATAGTAATTTCTAGAATGTTTTTGTCTTTTGTTTTGGTTTGTAATTGTTCTGTTTTATGTTGTAGGTGCTGTTTATTATGATGTCCGGTTTGTTTATATTGTACTACATAATTACTCAAAGACTTACTTGTCCGTCTTTCTTTAGAACTTTCTCTCTATTTAAATGCATCTTTCACTTTATAAACCTTTATGACTACAAAAATAAAAGACATAAGAAATACGTATAGCATAGGAAACTCCATATGATACAAATATTTCCGACTAGCCGTTTTCCCGCGGTTTCACTCGCATCCCGTGGGAATTACTGCCCGTACCCGGATAAAATATAGCCTAAGTCACTCGTGGATAATGTAGCTTTTGAATGGTGAAAGAATTTTTAAAATCGGTCCAGTAGTTTTTGAGCCTATTCATTACAACCAAACAAACAAACAAACAAACAAAGTTTTCCTCTTTATAATATTAGTATAGATATATCAACATTTTTTCTGATTATTGAAACAAACATCCGCAGGTTCCGATAAAGGCTGTATCTTCTTATTAAAATAAGTTTACAAAGGTATATTGTACCTACCTATGTAAAGATATACGATCGTGTAATTATATCACTACGTTCTTATGTATTCTCTTTATGATATAGAAATACTACGAGTACAGACCGCAAAATATCAAATTCGTTAAAATAGTCAGGTCGTCTAGTGTTTATCATTTATAATTAAGGTAATTTAATATTTCGCTAACTGAAAAGACAGCAATTTGGAGGTTGAAATGTTTCAATGCTTTTATTTCAGTTGGGCTTAATTAAGGATTTCAGAGAGCCTTTGACTGTAAAGTTTTTATGACATTTCGCTTGGGTATTTAAAAAGAGTTAAAAGTATATACCGTGGAGGTAGGTAATATATTATAGGTTCAGAACTATGATAATGTTATAGCATTGATTAAATAGCTATAAAGTCTGAAAGCACCAATCCGCATCGAGCAAGCGTGGTGATTAACGGCCAATCATTCTCTTAGAGAGAGGAGGCCTATGCCCAGCAGTAGGACGATGAAAAAGCTGACGGTGATGATGATGTCTTCTAGATTTCTTCATAGTTACATGATGAATAAGTTCGACGGATCCTTATCTGGAACGTAGTAAGAGTGAGTAAGTATCTCGTCAGTACTTTCTCAGTAGAGTTTACAACAAAATAAGCACGGAAGTGAAAGGCCTATCTACCGACCTTTAAATAAATTATAACCATAACACGGTCAATTACAATTTCCAGCCTAGTCTCCGAGGCATCCGCGAGTCGCAATTTAATTTCGATGCTGACCGTACGGCTCTTGGTAATAATGAGGGTAGTTAACTGACGCTACCACCGACCCATTAAGAGGTCGGAGTCTGAGAAGTGCGCCCAATTATTTTCCCTACCTTCCTTGGGGTTACGTATGTGCTATATGGGCGTTTTATTCCGGGAATTAATATTATGTGTTAAGTAGTTTCTTTCGTAGGTGTATTATAATGTGTAATAGGTGTTTCCATACTTAAGGCAGTACAGTGTATGTACTGAAGTTACATGTATCTATAAACCTGCGATGTCTAATGGAGGCAATTTGCTTGATATTTTGAAAGTATCACAAATTATTGTGTTACTAGCTTCTGCCAGCGGTTTTACCCGCGTCCCGTGGGAACTACTCGCAGCACCCGAATAAAAAGTAACCTATATAGCCTTCCTCAATAAATGGGCTTTCTAACACTGAAATAATTTTTCAAATCGAACCAGTACGTCCTGAGATTAGCGCGTTCAAACAAACAAACAAATTCTTCAGCTTAATAATATTACTAGTATAGATTCTTGAATAGATTTACAACTATGAAACTAATATAAGAAAAACAAATCTTGTCATGTCCCTGTTATTCGAGAAATTAGTCAAGTAAAGTAATTTTATTACGCTAAGTTATGTCTTAAGTTTTATGCAAGCGCGACAAAATATGGGGAAGAGCTTTGTTTACCATGACTAAGTTGACCAAAAGCGAAGATTACTTACTAACTTCATAACAACTATTAGGAAAATAGTACAGACGACAGGACATCAAAGTACCACCATCTGTCAAAATTCTGCAATAGATTTTCAACCAAACATGAACCTAGCACTATTGTATCACAATGGTTCTTGTCCGATTGGTAGAATTGGACAGATTCGGATAGATTGATCTGCTGGCGTCTGTACCTTTTTAACCGACTTCCAAAAAAGGAGAACTTTCTCAATTGAACCGTATATATATATTTTAAATCTATGTATGATTCTTACATGAGTTGCGTAGAAATAAAGCACAACTATTGAACATGAAATAATAATTTTAGTCTTTGTATCTCAGAGCGTAGGTACATTTAAAATCCAATATTAATTACAACGAAATAATAAGCTAAAAGGCATATCTCTTTCATACACGACTGGCCGTCGGGAGCGTGGGGCAGAAGCCAACACACAAAACTCCTTTGAGACTTATTATTTTAAATGTAAAAAGTTTAATTGAAAATGTTTAATGTGAAAAAAGAATTGCTTTTAAAGCTGTGATGTGGTATTTTTAATTCGGACGGATGTTTCATGACCACTTTATGCATATTGCTTAACTGGTTCGATTCCCGGGTCGGACCGAAATCGCTTTATTTCGCTTTTGAAATTTTCACAAAGCAGCTTAGAGTCTGGAAGTTGGTGATTGATGCACAGGGCATCGGAGAGCACGTTAATGTCGGTCCTGCGCCTGAACTTTCTCCGGTCGTGTCGGATTTTCCGTCCCATCGGGCTACGAGAGTGAGGGAGTAGGGAGTGCACCTGTGTCTGTGCAAATGCTTGTACACTATAATAATGTCCTGCGCAGCTGGCTGATCTCCTTATATGAGAACAGCCGCCGTGGCCGACAATCGGCCTTAAACGCTATTATTCACATTGCATTTTCCACATATTCATTGTAAATGGAGGTTATCACGTTGCATGTGTGGAACGGTCCCATAGTTATAAATTAATTCTAAGATTGCGATATAGAGTCGCGTGTATTAGTAATATATTCGAATATTTCACGCTGTACTTAGCATGGAATGTATGAACTATACACATGCTATCAAGTTACAGCTGCTTGCCTGTTAAGGTATGTTTATCGCGGATAGCTTGGATCAAATTTTCAGATATCCGCTGTGATTTTTTAAGAGTAGGTATTCGTTAAGTATAATTACATGTAAACACTTAGAAAAATAGTCTTACCAAAGGGTTTAATTTTATCTACTACTTAACCGAGTTTCATGGCCAAATTGCAATCTTAGCAAAAAAATATGAAACTGGAAGTTCAGACTATCATGATTAATAGAGAAATGAATGTATTTCGGTGATCTATAAGTTAAAATACTTACGGAAAGTTTCACGGGTTCGAGATAAAGTTCTCGATAGTCATGTCAGTATCATGCCATAGAAAAGTTGACAAAATAAAAAATATTTCTATGAAGCTATCTGTCAGATAGCTATCCAGAACATTATCTGGAAGCTGTGAAACTGGCCGTAAGTTTTCTAGCTTATAGATCACCGAAATACATTCTTTTTTCAAACACATTTGGGATAAGTTTCACATCACACGTACAAAACCGGACAGCCCATTATCGGTTCAAACAATCTTTATTTAGACAAGCCTACACAATGACCTTACTAAAACAATTGACGGTGGAATTGCGACAATATCTAGTACCAGAACATACATTGCTTGTTATGTTTAGCTAGCACTAGTGAGGCGGTAATTAAAGCTGCAATGTAACCGTAGCATGTTTAGTCCCCGCGGGCGAGTCCTCGCTAATTTTCCATATAGTTAGTGGTCCATCTGCGGCAGCTATTTGTGTAAAAGCTATTGCAGGAATGAGGTTGGCTAATTTCGTATTTTGTTTAATTATAATACCTGTAAAGGTCATCGTTGTTTTTTAGAGAAAATTGCAATTTTCCCTTGACTACTCAAGGCAGATAATGTTTTTGATAGTGCTTTTAAATAAAGCTAAATATGAGTAAGCTGAGGTATATACTAATTATTTAGGAGTTGCAGCAAAGCCATATTTATTTTTGTAAAAGTGCCACGTTATATAATTCAGAAGCTCATCAATTTTGAGTAGGTAAGAACCCCAATAAATGCTTAATATTACACAGATATTTATTTTGCTTCACCAAAATTATTTCGTATATTGTACAGACGACAGCAGGTCAACGTATACGAATCTGTCAAATACCAATCAAATATTAACCTACCGCCATTGCGATAAGGTTGAAAATCTATTGCAGAAATTTGACAGATTGTGGTAACTTAATGTGCTCTGTACAATCAATACTTACCTGTATACAACTACTACTACATTGTATTTCATCCCATTTTGCTCTCACGTGGCGAGCAAATCATAGTAATTGTTTTTCTTGTAAACAGTTACAGCGGAGTGGAATATCGTGTTGTATTTGTTGCGAACACACACACACATACATATTACACACACTAACGTCTGTAACACACTCACAAACACATTCTTTATAAAATATGCTATAAGGATATGTAAAAGTACGTTGACCCAGTTTTTGTTAAAGTTTACACGTGCTTACTTTCGCTGGGAATATATGAATACTTTATGCCTTCATATTAAAGTATAGGTAATAGATAATCTTCTAAGAATAACGAGTAAGTACCTTATTACAGATTAATTTATTTATCAGTCTCTTTCGATCTAAGGCGAAGGAGCGTGTGGTAGTTCAAAGTTATTTATAAGTGATTACGATATTTGCTTCAAATTCTATATTTTCCAAGCAAAACAATGTAAATTTATAATAATACCTCTTATTTTGCTTTGAAACTAAGGGAAATTAAGATAGTTAATCCAAAGTTTCCTAATCGATGAGTAATTTTACCATTCTATATAACAATAAACCTGCCCTAAAAATAATTTTAGTACCTATATAACTTAAAAATAACGTAACTGCCTTATAAATTAAACGTAAGATACATTGAAAGCCTATAAAAAGTAGCGCAACAATTTCACAAGCAACGAATAGTTTTCTGCTACGAGAATGATTAAAAAACTTGCCCATCATATGATATCAATGACTGCAAGTTCCTTTCCTATAATGAATACATATTTCAATAATCTTAAAGGGCCAACTTTGGGCCTCGTATTCATGGTAAACATTTGTTTAACAACAGTTGATTAACACTGTTATTGAGCAACAAGAATGTTGCTGGAAAAAAGTAGTTCGTATAGGTACTCTGCAACACGCTGTGTCAGCAACATGTTGCCAGCAACGTGTTTATGCAACTGTTTTAAACAAACCAAAGTTTACCATTAATACGGTTTTAACTTCATGATCTAGAATTTCCTTCAAATTATCCATCCATACTGGTCTCTGCTAGACCACAGGATTGGGACAATTGGCAGTCGGTTAGCGAATGCTTCGTACCGACAAATGCCGAACCAGTGAAGTGACAGACCGGTAGGCACGTGCATCGAATGCCGATATGATGAACGTACGGTTATAGCTATGTGGGAATGTCTTGGACACCGCTGTATGTTCCGTTTCATGGCTATCTTGATTTGGTGATAGGCAATTTGTATACCTGTAAAGTAGTAAATAATATGAAAGAAGAAGCTGACAAAACTTAGATACACGCATATAATACCTTATATGCGTGTATCTAAATTTTGTGAGCTTCTTCTTTCATATTTTTTTAATACATAGAGAGATAATTCTGTTTCTTTGGCATCAATAGAACGTTTATAATTTTTATTAATTTTAGAATAAAACCATCAAAGGTTAATCTCAAAATTAAACTTATAACTTCGTGCTCGCCATTGACAATGTTGCACAAGCATTAACAAAATTAATGTAGATTGAAAAGCATTTCTTGAATAATACAGGAACATAAAAAAAAACGGGATAAAACGGTTAAAAATATCCAGCTACCGCAACCAATTTATTCACCTTTTGCAATTTCGGTAAAACAAACACTGAGCTTAATTACGAAAAGAAAACAAACGGAACTTGAATAACAAAAACAATTTGTTGTTTAAAGTCTTGGACGGAATTTCGTTAGCAATATTTTATTTCGCAATTGACTCTAGTGACTGGCTCTGTACTGAGTAGTTTAAGCGTGCTGGTTTTAAACAAGCAGCGTTCTAGATAGTGCTTAAGTAAATTACTCCTGCGTTCTACGTTGAGTGGAAATCGATTTATCACTTGCTTAGCCTTTTTTAATTAAATTGGGATCAGCTGCACCTAAGCATATATATAATTACGTAAATGTGTACCAATATTTTGTATGGAACAGTTAAGTACAAATGCCAACACATCAGCCTACCTTTTTTTTTATATCGATGGGAAATCACCAATATGACCCCTCTCGCTGTGGGTGACAGCGGAAGGGAGTGTCAGACTTTTACTGACTAAAACCCACCGTGTTCCTTCGGGAGCCCTTTGTGTGCCAGGGCCGCGGTAACTCTTTCGAACAACCCGCAGCCCCGACGGACATCAGCCTACCTCAATCTGTCAAATTTCTTCAATAGACTTGCTAGTGTCTGTACCAATTGTAAGCCTAATCATAACTAACGCAGTTCCTATCGATAACATAAAAAACTTATCGTCACACTCTTATTTCTTTACCAATAAAATAACTGTCAAAAATCTACAAATGGTAGGAAGGACCAAGTCATTAAGATTCTCTACGAGGCGCGGAAGGGTCGCCGCGGTGTGACATACAATGATGGTCAGCCATCTAAGGATCCATCTTAGGAAGGATGGATTTCGCTGATCGTGCGTCGTAAAATATTTTTCAGTAAATAAAATAAACCATTTTCTGGTGAATAAAATATTATATCTAGGAAATATTATCATTCGTGTTTTATATATGGTCTTGCACTAGCTTCCACCAGCGGTTTTGAATTTCGCACACCCGGATAAATAGTAGTCTTTAACCTTTCTCGATAAATGGGCACAGAAAGAATTTTTTAAATAGGTATGTCAAAAGTTCTCGATATCAGAGCGTTGAAGCAAACAAATAAAATTTATTAAAGATTTCGATAAGTATACATTTTAAAACAACATATCCTTACAAAATAAAGATCTACTAAATATCTGCCTTAGTTTATCTTATACTTGATTCGAGCTTGATATAGGACCTTTAATTTTCCGCCGCCCCTTGAGAGTTTCTGCAACCCAATACCAGAGGGATCTTGTTAACGTCACAACTAACTCTTTGGGGGAACGTGGGCCACTTTCAGCAATAAAGGATGACAAACTGCCAGCATGACGCTACTTTTAAATTATTACTGTTCTTATAAAAAAGTTAAACAAATGTTTGACACGTGTTTAAAAAAAATACATACGTTTTCGTAAACATTAACGTCTGTTTAAATTTTTACTGCATAAATATGGAATAAAATATTTGACAGAAAAGTTACTTTTATCTTCTTTCCAACGATATAAAAATGGGCATGCAACTTGCAAAACGTACAAAGTTTAAGTGGCTGTAACTTTGTATGGTCGTAACTGTTCAAATGTGACAATAATGCTGTACGTGCACTTTTGCAGCTTTACCGACTTTTATGGTTAGTATACATATATCGTTTTGTGTGGTATCATATTCATAGATACCACCTAAAGTGCCTTTTGGGCAGAATATGGGTGTAAAGGATAATTTCTAGGACATCGTAAGAGTAACCAAACTGCAAACTTTTAGTCGGGCGATAGTTTGTTTGTTAGTCTCATAAATCATTAAGGAGATAAATGGTAGTACGCACATTACAACTATCAGGTATTTGGTAGATATCAGACTGTCAAAAACAATTACTGTACTCGCGATATTTATAAAAAAATTAAAATGGCCAACCATCGGCCAACTGTTGGCCGACTGTTTAGTCTGCAGTGTGCACTCCCGCTAAGTCTCTTTAAAATTACATAGCATAATAAAAAGCCAAAAAATTACAATTTGAAATAAGTGGAAAAATAAACTTACTTTTACTTTATTATTCATGTTTCTTAAAATATTCATGAACTGTTTAGCAAAATGAAACAAAAAGATAACTGTTATATTAAGTCTAAGCGTCGAACATAAAAGTTTTATCATTGATGAGCTAGGACTTAGTGTAGGTCGTCTTTATCGACTGTAAATGATAAGTAAAGGGCCTGTTTTATCTCTTTTTGATAGAACAATCTAGATAAAAAGAGTAATATCGGTTAAAGGATGATCCAATTTTTACAACGTATTTTTTTTTGCCTTTCGAAGACATTGTGAGCTCTTGATAATGTGCCTAATATCAAAAGTAAGGGTTGAATAATTTATATGACATTTAATAATATTTTGGATCATATCCATTGCTTGAATGAAACATACATTTTACAAGAATTTTTCACAAAAAGTATTTTTCTTGATTGATTTCCAAACATATTCACAGCTTTGGAATACAAAGCGAAGACTTCTAACAAAAATATTGAAGTCTGAAATTGCAACATCCTATATGAAAGTATTTAAGGGACCACACTAGATATTCACAGTCCATAAACCCAAACACTACCGACCGCACAATTACAAACAACACAACCTCCAAAAATTTACACTTACATAAACAAATTAACAAAACGGCATTAAAATAATTAAAACGATGCAGTTTCCAACCGCATCGATATTAATTAACTGAGTGGTGGAATCCAGTTGCACCCATACTACAGACACTAACACATAAACCTTCCACAATGTATCAAATTTCTTCAATAGATTTTCAACCTTATCACAATAATGGAAGGCTAATATTCGATTGGCAAAATTTGACAGATTAGGGCGTGTTGACCTGCTGGAGTCAGTACATAGTCCGACCTCCGGGAGTAGACCCCGGCTACTTAATGAGTTCACTTGAATATAGGCCTTTTGTAATAACCCGGATAATACCTAGGCCGTAACGCAGGCGTTTATTAGAAAACGAAGTTATTAACAGTTTAGTATTTCAGTTACTTTCTCTTGGAAATATTTTTTGGTTTTTCTTGTTAGGTACAAATCAAAATATTATGTAGTAGATGTTTGCTAGTAACAATTAATTCTTATTACTTACTAAGAAAAATTATTTGAATTATCAAGAATAACAGAAAGGGTTCCAAATTTATTTTTTCTTATTGCAGATTTATTAGCTTATTTTAAAAAATAAGTCCTGAGATACAAAAACAAATCTATAAAACAACTAAGAAAAGGAAAAGTACAAGTACACAATACCCGGAAGGCAGTCGGGTTCATACTAAAAGGGTTCTTCTTTATTCCACTGCCTTTTCCTCTCTCTTGGCTATTCCTACAGTTACTAAATGGCAACTTTTATTATGAGCCCCGGTTATAGGCTTGATAATCTCTAGGCCAACAGCATAGGTAATAAACATTTATTAGTAACAATATAGAAGTAATGTTCATAGGTTTTATGTAAATAGGTTCTAGTACATTCTGCGAGTATTGGAAGGTCGGAGTTTATTGAGCTTCTGTTTTTATAGGTAGCAATTAGTTAGTGTTCGACATAATTACTTTTTAGAAAATGCTGGATGGAAAAGCTGGTTTTAAAATAATTAAAAGGTCTTGGTTACCTTTTACGTAATAATAGATTTTAATAACTACAAAAAGGAATGGAAAATACCTTGTTGCACTAACTTAGGTAGATAGTTATAAAAAATGTCAAAACGGCGTTTTGATAATTTTATAAGGTATTTTGAAATACTAAAATCAATGAAAAATAATTAAAAACAAAATATCACAAATTAAAAGAAACTGTGAAAACAACAAAATGCGTCTTTTGCAATTCCAAAATGTTTACAGTTCTTTACAGCCTGTCGCAACGCCACAGATAACAAGATTATTTCTTTTCATAAAGTAAAACCTTCTTGAATAAAAGAAAGAGGAAGCATTTTTGAATTGTCGCCCCCTTGGGTTGGGACCGCTGAATTGTCGTTCTCCGTCACGTCCTTTTTTGGGGTCGTTTACGAACCAAAGTTAGCGTACGTGTCTCTGAAATCCCTAGGTTAGGGTTTCTAATACATCTGTTGTCAGCCTTATAAATTATGTATTATTGATGAACCTGACTCTAATTTTGATTTGGAGTTTACTTGTGCGGCAAATCGAATTTCGGTTAGAAATCAAAAAGGGTTTATCCTTTTTCCGATTTTTTTGCAAAAGGTTAAAGGTTAAATGTCACAAACCTTGCAATGATAAATCACAAACGATCTGTAAAAAAGAAACACTTCTACAAGTCTTTTGTATCGATATAAGTCATCGATAAAAGATTATACCAGGTATATCTACCTACCACGTATAAGTGCACCCTTAAGTAATGACAAATGAGAAAATCTGAATACAAGCCCTATTTTAAAGCCGAAAATAATTTTATCAAGTGTCTACTTCAATATTTACCCACAATTTTATTTATGTAAAACAATCGAAAGTCCTAAAACGACAGAACCCTAATTAGGAATACAGCAGCATAACCAAATACCAGTATATCACTCTTGTACAAACTTAAGTTCAACGTCAGTGCTTAAGATCTTGATTTATGGAAACGTCTGGAATAATCACCAGTCTAAACGGCCTGTTTGATAATTGAATTACTGTTTGAATTCGCTCAAGTGATAAGGTCAAGGGTTCGCCGAATTCTAAGCTAAATTTAATAAATGGGGGCTATTTTGGTAACCTTTAATTTTGTCAAAATATTAAATGTTTTAGTAAAGGTATTAAGAGGTTTACGGAAGTGGAAAGGGTTTGCTACCAGTTTTCCTGTTTACATTGGCAGTTATTGTGGTATTTTGTTAGCAAAACAAGAAGTAAACCAAGTGCGATTTTATTAATAGATACAAGTACCTACTAGATAATGAATGAGGATAGATATTGTGGACGACCAAAGAAACGATGGATGGATTGTGTGAAAGTCGATTGTGGCTAGGAAGAATGTTACTTGTGTGACGTCAAATAGAAGAGTATGGAAGAAGAAAAAATGCTGCGCCGATCCTAAATAAATTGAGATAAGGACAGAAAGATGATGACTAGTACTACATAATAATGCATTTTTTAAGCTTAGCTATTATGTTATTTAGCAAAAAGAGACGCTGAATTTAATAAATTAAAAATTACCTAATCAATAACTTTTCAATCACAACTGCAAACCTAATACAAATTATCTAATAAAATAACCAGCGGTCACCACATTATCCTCATTGTACAATAATAAGTTTCCTGATCAATGAGCCTCATTAAACGGTTCATTAATATGTTGGCAGTGTTCCATCCGGCCAGTGTTGCAAATTGTTTATGTGATACATTGCACTTTCAAAACAAATTGTTGAACAAACCTTTGCTAGTAGTAATATTTAAGTCCTTTTTGGTGCCATTTTGGTACTCGAGAATAAATTATGCTAATCAACGTTACATACCAGAGGTTTATTCCCAAAAAAAAACATTTATTGATGAGAAAAAAATAAATTTACAAAACTCTTTCAAAGAACAAGATAATTAAAACAGCAGTACCTAAGACATAAACACTATAACTTTTAGAAACCTTTACGTTGCGAAACCTTTACCTATGTACTTTGTACGCATATTCAAACACTTACAGGACTTAATTATCATATAATACTAAAAAGGCATGATACCTTTTCCTTAACCCGACATTGCGGCCGAATTGCACCAACCGTAGTCACGGACCGACTGATGACAGCTAACAGCGTCACCGATGACCACGACATGGTTTTAAAACTATCCTCGATTGGTTGTTACAATTTACCCGTTTCAAGTTCCAATTGTGTATAAATCTATACTTCTATACTAATATTATAAAGAGGAAAACTTTGTTTGTTTGTTTGTTTGTTTGGTTGTAATGAATAGGCTCAAAAACTACTGGACCGATTTTAAAAATTCTTTCACCATTCGAAAGCTACATTATCCACGAGTGACATAGGCTATATTTTATC
>NWSH02000437.1:10161854-10171967 GCA_002382865.2 Heliothis virescens | reverse complement strand
AATAGGCTCAAAAACTACTGGACCGATTTTAAAAATTCTTTCACCATTCGAAAGCTACATTATCCACGAGTGACATAGGCTATATTTTATCCGGGTACGGGCAGTAATTCCCACGGGATGCGAGTGAAACCGCGGGAAAACGGCTAGTACCTATATAAAGAAAATAAATATCAAATAAAAATAATTTATTGTTAGGCATCAACGGCCCATAGCGTGTTAGTATTACGTACAAACTTAAAAAAAAAAAACTATATTAGTAGTATAACGTTTTATTTATGCTTAACTTTACCAATCAATCTAGCAAAACGAAAACAAACAAAAAATCTTATCAATTGTTTAGCAAGAATCGAATTCGACGTTATCTCCGCTTCCTATTTAAATAAATTTTTTGGCCTCCAGCCAGCGTTGCCTATCTTGAAGCTGGTACGCCAAGACATGTGGCTTTAGATTAAGCATACTTTACGCGTTGGCAGACTGGTTGTAGTGTGGGCTAATCAAGATTTCAAAGACTACATTAGTGACTTGAGAAAATTGGTAGATCCTTTCTGAAGTCTTTTGTTTTCCGTAGAATACATTTTTTGTTAAAAAAGTCTGGTCCGACCATTAAGTTAGGCATATTTAAGACTATTGTATTTTTCTTTTTTAAAAAAAGACTTGTTACGTAACATAATAAATCTATTTACGAAATGGATACTTATTCCATCCCAAATAACAATGTAAAGTACAGACAACAGCACATCGAGTTACCAGAATCTGCCAAATTTCTGTAATAAATTTTCAACCTTATCACAATAACGGTAGATTAATGCTTGACTGGTAAAATTTGACAGATTGGGGTAGCTGCTGTTGTCTGTACCTATGTATATCGTAGGATGTAAAAATCAAATTAGCTGTATAGTATTTTCTATGAAATCTAATTTCGTCTAAACTTCAGTGGCAGACTAATTTCCTTACAAACTGAAGCTAAGCTTTCCAAGTATATTAATAAAACTCTCATATTCCCCGCTACAGTTTAGCATTAATATAAAATCATAGTGGCGGCGTAATTGAAATGCTAAGTAGCAGCAATCTAATTACAGTTGTATTACCTTAAGCATAGAGTTGAGAGTTTAATTAAACCAGGCGAGTAGCTACGCCGTGCATGCCTTACAAGGTTCAATTGTAAGACTTTTCCGACTCATGTTGTTGAGTACCAACGTAATTGACAAAGAAGATAATTAAACATTAAGGAAATGGACTTTAACGAAGATTTAACAGTATTGAAAATCCAATTAATTGTTCAGGAATTGACGTGTCTAAAGTACCATATTATAATTTTATTTGCATATTTTAGAGCGTTCCACGTTTCACTAGTGGAACAGATATGTTTCTGGTTAATAAAAATATTGATTCCAAATGCGGATAGATGTATGCCTATCTCTACTTTTCTATCATTTATGCAAAACAAACGGATGGATTTGCAATTTTATGTCGAAAGTAAAAATACAGGACAGACGGAATGTTGACCCCAACTTCTCCAACATTCTTGATAAAATCTTGTAATACAAAACCCTGGAATCTAAGAATATCTTTATTGTTATGTTTTGGTCCAAAGGTCAAACTGCTTGTTTAGATTAAACCTCGAGGGACAATTTAGGACAACGAAAAAAATAAAATGTAACAGATTTCAGGTAAACGAAAAGAAATACACACTGCTTTGATTCGTTGTATTTTAATACTTTTCTAATACTTAAAACGAAAGGCATTTTGCCTTTATAGAAATGTTTCAAAGAAAAAATAGTTTTTTTTACGTGGAACTAATTCTGACAAACTTTATACTATAACCTTCTAGAATTCTAAAATTCAGAAGCCTTGGCTTCTGACTATTTTAGAGAAAACTCTTTTTCTATCTTAGTATACATATGATCACATAATATCCAAGAAATAGCTATTAGCAATTAAAGACCACACCCCAATATTATAACAATATACACGGACCAGCTTAATCAGTCTCCTGAACGTGTTCAATATGCTTGAAGTCTAGCATAACAAATATTCAACCGTACTAACTTAGTTCTACAATGGTGCTTCAATTTGTACGTGATAGCGTGTCTAAATATAGACCAATATCGAGCTCATCTCCTAGCAATAACTGCTCTTGCTCGTTTCAAGGGACACTGGGTAATTTTCTTGTTGCTATAAGATTTATTGCCTTTATTTTGGTTTTAGATATCGTAGAAATAATGAGAAGAAGTAATTTGTAGTAAAACTATTCATGATTTCAAAAAGTTGTAAAGTATTTTATATCTTAAATGGTTGTCAAACGTATGCAATACAGCCCTACAGTAAAATCCCGTTCTAGTGTTTTATTAATATTCTCTAAATATGGCTAGCTAATGTTATAAAAGTAAACATAGGATTAATTTATTTAACACTAGCTGTTTTCCCGCAGTTTCATTTGCGTCCCGTGGGAATTACTCCGCGTACCCGGATAAAATATTGCCTATGTCACGTGGATAATGAAGCTTTCAAATGGTGAAAAATTTTCTAAAATCGCTTCATTATTTCTAAAAAAAACTTACTGAACACACAATTTTACCTCTTTATAATATGAGTATCTATACTCACTTACTTACTTACTTACTACTGTACTTTAAAATCGCGTATTTTTTAAACCAAAAGAAATATATTCCAACCGGTTTTCTTATTAAGGCTACGTTAACAAGAAAACTGTAGCAAGAGCGATATTCCTCCGATATTCTATTTATAGTGAGACTGAACCAGAAATCAGTTTAGAATATTACCAACAAATGTAACTTGATTGGGTTTCTAGGTCAGTCAATATCCTAGTTCAATAACCTATCACAACTCAACGCCATTGCCATCTATAAATAGATCGGAATATCATTCTGCCGGTTTTTCATGTGTTTTTTTTGAGCTTTTCACGATTGCTTTAGTTCAGAATGGGCTAAAGAAGTGTACTGTAGGCTAAAATTAGGCTAAATGATTATTATTTACTGTCAAGCTTTCTTAAACAAATATATACTAAACATGGAATTACACAAAGAGATGGAACATATTGTTTTTTAATTTTGAATTCTTAGCTGTGCTGTTGATTACTCAGTCTGAGTCTGTTGTTCGTTTTCTTAAGTCATTTCACTTTTATTATTTTTTTATATACCTAAATATCACATTAAGTATAACATTGACATATAAAACTATCCCAACTATCACACAAACTATCACATCCAATCAGCGGCTAGGTCAAGGCCTATTTACCTTAAAACCTCTGCAGCTTACAGGTATGAACAATTTTATGTAAACCATGTATTTCGAAGAACGAAATAAGCATACCTACATACCATTGTTCCAAAAACATTACATTTGTGGTTTTACATGCTAAATTGCGAACGTGTTTCTAATTAAAAGATCGCATACATCTAAATATAAATTAGTTTTGGATTTGAATAGGTTTGCTGGAACTGAATGTAGATTTAATTATAAATACGTGTAGTACACAGAAAAACGGTTACAACTGTTAGAATATTTAACTAAATTAATTAATCGTAACTGACTTTGTTTGTAGTTGTGTGTGTTTTAATAATACATTGTGGTTATCTCTCTTACAGAAATAAACAAAAAGGACGTCGCAATGGTAAGATTTTGTATCTTGTTGCGCACTAAGAGATACGTATCGAACCAGTGTGCAGTACTATATACTAGCTAACCATTCCACCTTCCAACGGGCATTAACAATATGCTAAATCTCATGAAATCTAGTTCTCATAAATGAAAAAAAGCATGAAAATTAGCTCAATAGAACAGAAAGACAGAGGCGGTGGAGATCTTTATTTTATAATTTATCATTTAGTGAAGATGACAAGTAATGTACATATAGACATTTTCTCTACTATCAAATCAAGTAGGTATTTTGTTTATACATAGTATAAAAAATTAAAACTTTTGTAATGCAACATTTTCATGAGATATATTGACAAAAATCCGGGACATTTTAGGCATCCGTTGCTGTTTCAAAGCGATTAAACGATATAAAAAGGCTTAAAATTCCGTACAACGTTTTTGGCGCTAATAAATCAGTATATAGGCGAATGAATGCATCCCACAACTGGTTGGTATTAAACAATTATTCAAATGACTATACAAAATGTGAATGATATGCAAATTGCTAAGTGTACCGTTTGCGTTTTCAAATTGTTAATAATCAATTTATAAATTATTTTCAAAATGTTGATTGTAATTGTTGGTATTACACATGTAGGAAAAGTAATCAAATAATAGGTAATCAGAGTAATACTAAATTTAGTAAATTGTCTCGTTTATATAGCACTATTTATTTTCGGTTTGAATTATACATACTTTGTAAACTAACTTGACTATCACGTTCTAATGCTACGGTGTTGCTACGGCTACGCGCTACGACGATATGCTACGCTGGAAATGACCGAATATTGTAGCAGTGATAGCATGTTTCAGTTGAGTAATAAGCATATGAAAAAACAGCTGTCTATCTACATAAAAAAGAATATCTGAATAGTGTTTCTGAATGAATACATACGTATAAATAAATAAAATATGTTTTAAATTCCCAGTAACATGCTATCAAATACAGTGGATAATTTCAAAAATACGATTCGTTGAAATCTATAATGAACCAAAAATAAATCCTTTATTTATATAGCCTACATTTCGGCTTTACATTTCCAAGAACAGGAAACAACCAAAATTTCGTCTGAAATTGAATTGGCACGATACACGCCTCTCATGTAGTTTTTATTAAGAATTTAATTAAAATGGGCGCTAGATCTAGGAAACATTCCTCGAGCAATGCTGGAGTTTCTCATTATCATATTCATGAGAAAAGTCTGTTAATTTGTATGTTGGAGACTATGTAATAGGCATAGTACACCTCTATTCTACTAACCCATAGTCATCTGCCTAGCCTTTTCCCAACTATGTTGGAGTCGGCTTCCAGTCTTATTGGATGCAGCTGAGAACCAGTGTTTTACATGGAGCGGACTGCCTGTTCTGACCTCCCACAAACAACCAGTTACGTGGGCAACCTGGCACCCCTTTGTAAGACTGGTTGTCCGACTTTCTGGCTTCTGACTACCCGTAACGACTGTCAAACATGTTCAAATGATAGCCGGGACCCACCAGTTTATCGTGCCTTCCGAAACACGGAAGAACTCGTTATGACAAGATGGTCACCCATTCACGGACCGACCGCGCCAAGCGTTGCTTAACCTTATGATCGATCGATCCGCCTATTAAGACTAAGCCACGAGCTATTCTACTATCCATAGTAACGATGCTTATATAATTTTGTTTATATTCAACAAAATGTCAAGTCAGTAAACAATAAAATAAACAAAGAAAAAATCTTCCTTTTAAATAGTCCCACGTCATTCGTGTTTGGCTTATAAGTAAAATGGCACTTAAATATGATGACGGTACTTCCTCGATCTTTTCTTTTTATATATTCTTTAAATAAGGTTGATTCCCATCAACAATACAGACAGCAGGTTACCCTACCCGAATCTGTCAAATTTTACCAATCAAAAATTTTCCTTTGGATATTGGGATTAGGTTGAAATTCTATTAAAGAAATGAGACAGATTGTGGTAACTTGGTGTGCTGTCGCCTGTACAAACGTGAGGTTAATGACTTCTAACTATAGCCGTTCTTGAACAAAACCCAAATAATTGCGGCTGTATCGAAACCTTTGTTCATTCCGTTCCACTAAGCTAAAATGTTACTTGGAAAATGTTAATTAAAATAACTAAATTATAACAGTTTATTTAGGACCGCGAATAATTTGGAATTTAATATAAAAGTATGCTGACAAACAGAGTTGGAAATAGCATTTATTTCGAAGTAAATTTCGTTTGAATTTGCTCAATGGTTTCGAGTATTACGTTTAATATATTTTATATATGTCAGAACCGCGATACATATAAAATGTAATACCTCAAAGGATTCTGTAATAAACCTATTTATTACGAAACTAAGTTCTGCCAGCGGTGTGCCTTGCAAAAAAAAGTACCTGTAGCACCTATCCAAGCATGACTTTGGCAATCATTATGTAATGAGCTTTATTTTCCTTACACACAGTTTACAAGACTTAATTTCTAAACATTATTTGTTGGGTTAGTGTTACTTAAACTTATTTTAAATTATTTTTATTCCAATTTGTAAGGATCGCTCTGGCGGTGAAAGCCTTTCCTTCCATTTGGCTATGTCTCCTGCTAGTCTGCTCCAAGTATTTCCCACCGTCGCAACTATAGCAATAAATATTTGTAATCATTAGTTTGTGTAAAAAAAACATTAACATAGACTATTTACATTAAGATACTCTAATATATCAGTATTTTAGAACAAACAGTGTTCAAAGCGCACTTTAAACATGCCGTTTGTATGGTGATTCTCCTTAAAAGATATTCCTTGTTCGAACGGAGATCGTATGCAAATTTCATGAGCTCTTTCCTTACTACATCAAGATTTCAGGAACACTGAACATCTTCAGGTATACGTAATGTATTCCAATATCTAACAACAATCTGACTATACCTTTATGAATTATTTACTAACAACAATTTTAATTTTATTTACGGCCTGTTACACAGGTTCCAGATAAAGTTCTAGATTCAAATTTCAATATCAAAATTAAAAAAAATCTATGGCACTATCTATCAGATAACTATCTAGAACTTTATGAGAAATGTCTGAAACTGGCCTTTATTCTTGTTTATTTTTAGTGTTGCATCTAATTTTCTCGAATGTTCTATGTTCCATTTTTTTTACCTTTTTAAGGAACAGTACAAACAGTCTGCATATATATAGGTATAGCAAACAAAAACCGAAAAAACTTTCAGCAAAGTATGAATTTGAAAGAAAAATATGCTTACACTCAAAATAAAAAGTAAAGAAAACCAGCTTGAGGCTTTGAAACTCGTTCTTGAAGCGTGAAACGTTATACAAACTTTGTATAAAGTAAAATAGCAAAAGGCTACAGAAGGAAATAATAGTAATATTATTAAAACATATTTACTTTAAATTATGAAGAAGAAAGTTTGGTTTGGATAACAAAAAGTGTTTATACGTTAAGATTACGCTGTTAGTTAACAAAATAAATGATTAAATAGGCAGGTATAATAAAAGCACACACATTGTACAATTTATTTATTTTATAAATACGAAAGCTCGGTCCGTTTGTCAGTCGCGCTTTCACTCCAAAACTACTGAACCGATTTCAATGAAAGACACATAGACACTGAAAAATCCACCTCATAAAGAAAAAACCAATGACACCTTCTGTGCTGCCCAATGTGTCCTAACAGCTGCACAGCGAAAGATCTACGTGCCGCCACTAACAATGCCGTGAGCGTGGCGAAATATTGAGCCTCCACAATTTAAATTTAATTTGATTTTCCATCGACTTGCTAAGAAGAAGAAGAAGACAAAAAATATATAGACTGCTTTTTATCCTAGCCTGAAAACAGCTGGTATGTATAAATTAGAGAAACTCACGGGAGAAATCCCTTTGATCCTGTTGTGTAATTATTCCATTTGAAGCTAATTTATCCAAAAACGAAAAAGGAAATTCGAAAGCTGGAACGCAATGCAGGAAGCGATTGTTAGAATTTCCGATATCACTTTGATATTTGTCGAACATCCTCTCAAAGGATGTCGAAATTGATAGCAGAAAGGGGCTTGCATGACGAGCTATCATTGCAACATTTTTCACTGAATCTGCTTGGCATCCGTTAAAAAAAACTTTTTTTTTTTACTAATATCAATATTAAACTAGCGCAATACAAAAGTAGTCTACTCTTTCTCAGGCTCTAGTTAATGTCACAACTAATTTGTAACTAACTAAAATGTAATTATTAATAATTACATAATCAACTTCACAAAATAAAGTGAAACTATGCTTTACTCCTAGCCTTTTCTCAAAAACCATACCTTACTATAAAGTAGGAAAAGAAACAATATATTCCTTCATTCCTTTGCAGTGCAGTCAAACACATAGTTTTGTTGTATCACCTTTAAGAAAATAACTCTGAACTCCTTACTTTAATTTAAATAAGAAACTAAGACACGTTCTCTAACTCCTTATATTGCACCTTTATTCCTTGCTTACCAGCTTAACCTCAGGAATAAAATCCTTAGTGCAATGTTTGAGGCACTTCGTTCTTGCTTCACCGTCTCTCGGTCCAATATGAGGTATTTAATATCGGAGACAGAACGTGGAAACTGGTTTTCAGATATTCACACGTACCGACATGCTTGCGGTGAAAACTTAGTTACATGTACCTAGACATACCTATGTACTGTGGACTTATATCAATACTTAGTAATAATATAAAGCTGAAGAAATTTTTTGTTTGTACGTTCTTGTCTCAGGAACTATTGGTCCGATTTGAAAAAAAAAATACAGTGTAATTTATCTCTCATAAGTAATGGAAAGAAGAAAGTATCACGTGTACATTGCTGTTTGTAAAACCATTTTTGTATGTGGTTCCTAAGTGTGGCTCATATTTTCTAATTAGTAATTTACGCACATGCGCAAAGAAGTGTACATTTACATGACGTATGGCCGGTTTCTGAGTCCCGCTATCGAAAGGTTATCTATTCATTTTTAAGGGAAAATGAATAGATAAACCATCGACAAAGGTGCTTAGAAACTGGCCAGTAGTAATTTTGAACAAGCTTGTCTATTTGAATTTCAATAAATTGAAGCTAGATCTTCAAGCTATGTTTACGAGTATACGAAATAAACGACGTGAGCAGAAACCAGTCTGCCATTACAAAAACTTCTTCCTCAAAATACATCATACACACGGCCAGGCCGATCCATCAACTATATTCAGCGAATTCTCTTTCCAAAACGGTCTACGTGGTCCGATTCCCATCGTACGTTACTTAGTATCAATAACCCAAGTTTAATGAACGTCTCACAACTTTTGCTATCACAGTTTACGACTCGTTCTACTAACACGTGTACTGACGCCAGCTGCCCAGTATTGCTACTTAGATAATGTTCCAGATATCCTTGATTTTATGGACTTACTTGTTGTTATTTGGACGTAATGGAAATAAGTTGGAAATGTTGATTGGATAAGTTGTGCCAGAAATTATGGTTTTACTCTTGTTTTTATCATAGAAAAATAAACGTTGTGCTTTTGAATATATAAAAGTCGTCTTTTCTATGTACTGTTAACAACAATATATCTTTAGTACATACCTATGTAAGGGTGAAGCCAAACGAGCGTAATTTTGTGAGTTGTGAGTAGCAGAATTTCGGTCGTAGAAAATCTGCTACATTCGGTTTCATACAAAAGTCCTATTTGATTCACACGGCAACGCAAAATGAGTTGTCTTTTTTGTTTGTAACGATTTTCTGCGACCGAAATTCTGCGACTCACGACTCAAAAAATTACGCTCGTTTGGCCTCAGCCTTATTCCTTTCAATAAAAACTACCCTAAGATTCAAAAATTCAAAACAATTGACTATCGAAACAATAACGTTCCAAAATCAAACCCTCATTTACAGAACAGCCAATACTACTTACTTTCTTTAAATNCCTTTCAATAAAAACTACCCTAAGATTCAAAAATTCAAAACAATTGACTATCGAAACAATAACGTTCCAAAATCAAACCCTCATTTACAGAACAGCCAATACTACTTACTTTCTTTAAATAGACTAAAAAGTTTTCATGCCGGGTTGACTGCAAGCCTAATGTAGGTATCTCAGACGTCGGCTGCTTTATAAGACAGGCAGTTTCCGACAAGCTTTGCGAATTGCTTTGTTTGCGAATGTCCTCGTTCTTTGTAGCTACTCCACTAGCCTTGTTTTGTCTTTTAGCATTCCGATTGTATGAAGGAAATTGGAAAATTCTTTGTCGATGCTGTTTTGTTTTGTTTTGAATAGGTATTCGTGAGTAATTAAGATGCTACTCTAACAGGTTGTAAGCGTACATGCAAAACATGCAAAAAATACACTCGGAGCTCGATAAAAGTTCGATTATAAAGAACGATTATAATGGGTATCTATACTAATATTATAAAGCTGAAGAGTTTGTTTGTTTGTTTGAACGTGCTAATCTCAG
>NWSH02000437.1:10131258-10152834 GCA_002382865.2 Heliothis virescens | reverse complement strand
TAGTCAATTCTTATCTTTATATTTATATGTTATTTATTACATTCATTATTGTTGTTGACAACATGGGCAATATTGCCGGCAATATTGCCGGTAAAATACCGGCAGTATTGCTGGCATTATTGGCAATTTTACCCAAAACAATATTTTATTGGATGTAATGTAGATTATAACGTATAAATGCTAATTTTAAGTATTGTACATAGTTTTCGAAGTTAATTTGACTTATAATTAAGCAATATTCCCAAATATTTCCACTCCCGGCAATATTGCCGGCAATATTGCTACCAATATTCCCACTTTGGGCAATATTGCCGGCAACGGCACATCTCTACGCACCGGTACTTATGTTTGACTTAATTTCGTAATATTATATTGAAACATAAATTCATACTGTTTATTGGTGTGTTTGTTTGTTTAAAGTTCGAACTCTCGCGATCTCGATTAGATTTGAAGTAAGTACTTGTAGATTGTGCCATGGTATGGTTTCAACACTATGACCCTTGAAACAGCACAAAGAAGAATATGTCCTGACAGCAAGACAATTCGTTAATGAAATCATCCAATTTAATTCACACTAGCCGTTTACCCCGTAGGTACCCGGATACCTTTCCTCGGGAATAATGTAGATTCCCAAGAGTGAAATAATTATTAGAATAAGTTAAGTAGATCCGGAGCCTATTCGTTACAAAGAAACAAATTTTCCCTCTTTATATATTAGTATAGAGTACTTATAGAAGTAGAGGAGACAAACCAAACCCGTTCTCCATTTAATTATTTTATCCAAACATTATGAAAATAGTTCAGAAAAAAACCTGTACGGTACGCTTTTGTATTCATCCTCATTACACAAACCTTTTTAGTATGACATTCATCAAAGAGTGTGGGAGTCTTTGACACTGACCTTTGCCCAGCTGTGGGTTCATGAGGATATTTGTAACACCTACTGCATTAGCGTAGATACAAAATATATATTCCGTTACAATTAGGAAAATATGTGCGAGTAATTATGATGTTAATTATAGTTTGACGTTCTGAAAATGATGGACTATCCACTTCTTACCAATAACCCTTTATTGGAATCATATAGTACGACGCAGACGGGAGTTTTGACAGTTTAAGTAACCCAATAACCTGTGTGCCATATAGTGGCACTCGGTCAGTAAATTATGGAGACCAGAATCACTCTATATTGCTTACAGATGTGGAGCTAAGTATATTCAGTCACAGCGCGTTCACACTACCGGATTTTCCGCGCAGTTATTATACGCGCCACACAGTCCGCGCGACGAAAAACCTGTAGTAGTTACACGTGTCATCTTTTAAACCCGTAGTTGACAATTATTTGCGCCGCCAGTACGATTCGCATAGACACACCAAGCAGAAATTGTGAACGCTCTGTAAAAAGCTTGGAAGTGCCTACACAGATAATGAATTTAGAAGACAAAAATAATTTCCTTAAGATGTAACGAGCTCTGTGTAAAAATGCAACACAGGTAAATATTATGCTCATTGGGATCCACGTATTTTTAAAATAATCATTACGCTAATTTCTCCTGGGACAAGAAAATTTATCATTTTGGTGTTATCATCGTTATGAATATTTTCGAAGGTTTATGTTCTTTTAGTAATCTCATTTGTAGTTACCTACTAGTAGCTTGCCTTGTATATACATAGTTACTTGTAAACTAACAACCTTCAACACTTACAACGAATAGAAAATGTGTAATAATTTGTAGAATATCATAAGAGAAGTAAATACCTTTATTTTCTTGAAAAGATACGTTCAGATAACGTAGATACCGTAATAAAAACAAATGCAATATTTCCTTCTCTTCTTTCTATTTTATTTTGCTGTCTAAAAAGAAGCTGTATTAGAACATTTACTCCATTTGAGAGTAGCGCATTTAAATAAATACTTAATAACTTTACAAATAATGGCAAATATACTTAACTATACCAGAAAAACAAAGCATCAAAAATAATTACTAAGTAGGATATAATATAATATATCAAGGAACTGGGGAGGCAGATGAAATCGGTAAGTTTTACGCAGGAAAGGACTGCCAGCTAGCGACTGTGGTAAACAATATTATTTATTTTTATGAAAACCGCGCGGTAGCTTAGGCGATTGAGTAGTAAAATTCTCTTCTGTGTCTAACTGCTAAAACTGTAGACTGAATGAGTTTATTGAGAAAGATAGACAGCACATTTTTGTATGTATATGTTGTGTTTCTTCTGATAATACTGTATAAGACACATACAGACATCCATCGATTTATATACAGCGAATAAAAATAATTTAGAAGCAGCATTATCTTGAATCTTCCTCAACGTAATAAAGGGGGAAGTAACGTATATAATTTGTACCTCTATTTACGCTCAGCCCAATTTTATCCTTCTCTGGCTGGCAATAGATCCCGATGTTCGGAACAATATGATAAATCCACCTATACATCATATTTCGTCTCCATTATGTCCGCACTATGCGCAAAAAGCATATATGTATATATACGCACGTATGTATGTTTATTCCTTCGGGTTGATAACAGGTAAATGTGAACCTTTCTACTTGGTACTTTTATGTAAAACGTTGCTTTTGATGGAGTATTAATAAGATGGGAAAGTTATTAAAATTGATCCAGTAGAAATAATTACAATATAAGAACTTTAGTATAAATAGACTTTGAAATGAAAAATGTTGCCTACAATTTTAAATTGAATTAGATAATAAATATTAGAGCAAAAGTAAATTACAACCAACAATTAATTTTAATTCCGCTGGGCGTAACAAATGACGAAATTAAACACGCGTACTTAGGTAATTGCGGGCGATAAAAAATGTACGGTGCCTTACTTTGTATGTAGACAATGTGGATGAACAAAGTACTAAAGAGTGTTACAACTAAGGAGTAAAACCGATGTAGGTAAGAGATAAAAATCCAATCACAACTCACCAACTGTCGAAGCAATTGAAAAGACCCGCAACGGTCCGTCAACTCCGTGGCAGGCTTATCTCACGCCGATAATCTCAAATCCATTGCAATTAGCACACTAACCATGACATAGAGTTATGAGGTACACAGTCAGGAGTATGAATAGTATGAACATTTTGGTTGTCACTGCACTGAGTTTGAATGGAACGTTCGTTGAGGTTCGGTTAAGTTGAGCGAGGCGGCGTGCGGCGCGGGGGCGCGCGGGCGTTCGGCACGGGCGTCGGGGGCTCACTGAGAGGGATGCTGCCCGTTGCTACGATACGACACCCATCGCTACCCCCTGCGGCCGCCGCCCTAGACGAGTGGCGCGCAACCTAGTTTTACGTATAACTGCTACTGTCTGCGTAATAGCTCTTCAGCAATTTCCTGATAAAATGCTTTTGATATGCTATTTGTGTGTGATTGAAATGTTATTGGAATCGACCAAAATTGCTGTTAGGGTGAATTTTACGGAGACATTACACGTGAGGAGTGTAAGAGTAAATGATAATATAAATAAATGCATTGAGTCAACCTGTTTGCTCATCCTTTGTCATAACAACGGCGGCATGCAATAAGATTTTATGGAAAAAATAATTTGTTTTCTAATAATCTGTAAAAAGTATATAACCAGAATACATACTGAAGATTCTGTTGACTCATAACGTCACTGGTAAACAAGTGAACATCGTGCACCGAGTCTCGATCTGAGCGTTTCCCCGTCGAGATTGCGTCAGGCAAATCGGATTGTGCTCGGACGTAAATAAATTGAGAAAAAAGGACACACCTTCAATATTGCGCTGATAACATAGCCAGCTATAGTATAGCTATGTTTGTAGCAAAATCTACCAAACGGTCACTGATAAGAAAGGGATTCATTCTGGATTGTTTTTGTTTGAATTTGGAAACATCTGGGTGTACCTACTTAACAGAAATGTCTCTGAAATGTTATAAAACGCGCTAAAAAAACAGCGTTAATTTATTTAAAAGTAAAAAGTATAACAATGCTTTTAACATTTAAGTAGTATTCATTTATAAAGTTTTTTCTTATTTATTTAAGAATATTTCTAAAATATCCTCCTAGAATATTGCTAATTATATCCCTATATATTACTGAACAGAGTACATAAGTTTACACACACATATGTAGATTATTATGTATCTAGAATATTCCAGAATTCCGTATATACAAAGGGTTTATCAGTGTTTCTATTGAGTTAGCATATATGTACTGAGCATTATTATGATCTTATGTAATCTCTTTGTGGTTCGTGTAGAATTTGGCTTCATGAAGATGTAATTAATTGTTGTAATTAAGTGGTTGAGAATGTATAGTGCTAGTGGCGGGATGACTTTCAAATATAATGGTAATATTATTTTGATATTAATTAGAGACAAAAGACGAGCTTTGGTTGGTTTACTTAGTTGTGTACGAAAATACCAAGATAGAGTTACGTTGAAGGTACTAAATGAAATTGTTAATCAAATCAATTTAAAAATGACCTATGTGTGAGGAATGAATTTTTGACTTCGCAATGACAGTTTCAATCTGACAGATTATGTCATAAATAGTCAAAATTCAAAACATTTTTATTGTTTTATCTGTTAGATAGCTATCCAGAACCTCTGAAATTAGCTCCTATTTGCGTAAAAAGGATAATTACATGAATTTTACTTACCCATTATTCTTAGCCAAGGTCAGATAGTTGCACCATAAAACAAAGTTCGCCTATATTAATTTATCGAATAAAATCTACGTCGTGTAGGTGCCGCCACCATCGACCAGGAGATCTGAGTGACACGCTATCTTCATCCATCTTCGTCGGAACGACCTCAACGTGGTACTGGCTGTTGCTCTTTATTCCGTAAGACTAGTGGCAAGATACAGTCAAGAAACAAGGTTTGGGCAATTTTAGTTCAGGTAGTTCTAGAGAGCAATGGTGATACTCGTACATATGAGTACTAGCTGTTCTCAAGGTTTACCCGAAGGCACCACTTTTTGTATCTGGATAAAAAGTATCTATGTCTACAACTTTCCTCAGGCTCTTAGGGAACGTAACTTATGTACGGAAAATTATTTAAATTGGTTCATTAGTTCTTTCATATTTCAGTCTTTTCAAGTCCAGGTCTCCTTAGTGATATTTTTCTTCCGTTAGTCATTATTTCCCAAGGGGTGTGTATATTTAAGAAAGTAAGCCTAAAGCCACTTAAAATAAAAATATTACATCATAAAACCTCTTTAGTTTAAAACGCAGTAAACATTTCACGACAAGTTGCCAGCTATTGTTACATTCCAAGTACAGACGCTGTAATAGCCACCGATCTCCGTCGTACTTATAACTTGTGTGGAATGGCATCTAGCCAACTTGTCCGTAATTGAAATACTAATCTGCTTACGGAACGCTATTGGAATTGCTCCTTGTGATTTTGCTGTAGAAGCTTTCTTGTTCAATGTGAGAGTTCCTAAGAAAATAAATGTCTTACTTATTTGTGATGGCTAGCGGATGCAAGTTCAAATATTGGGATGTGTATTATATTATTTTAAGCACACTTTGTAAATTACATTAGTTTTGATTTGTCTCTTAAAAATACAAAAGACAAAAGAGTCTAATTCTAACTAACTTCCCAATAAGGAGGAGATTCACGTTTCTGACGTTTTTCTATAGTAATACGCGAAAGGATTATATCATACTTAGGTTCAATATATTAGGCTCAAGGGACGAACATTCTTTGTCTTAATTCACAATGATAACACTAAAATATTTTAATGCGAAGTACGTGTAGGTACTCAGAAGTTTCACGTTCATCTAGTTTTGTGATGAAACAATAGAAATTCACTCAGGTCTTGAACTTGGTTCTATCTGTGTATAACCAACCTGCTTCTCTTGCCAAACTATACCCTGTTCACGATAACGTTAGAAAAAAGAGGCTCGCAGAAGCAGGAGTACGATACCTTTTGTTTCAAGTTCAGTTCAAATAATTGCAATAAATAATTTGTATGGCATGCAGTAAATTATTTTACTATCTATCAACGCAAACCTGTCTGTATGGTTTGAAAAACCAGCCAAACTTTTCCTCTTCTTTAATCGTATTAGCAATGCAAGATTGCCATTTCTCTGTCGTAATATATGTTAGTGCTTGAAGAAGTTACCGCTTCACTTCTTCTAATTTAAACGATTTATTATTTCGGGCAATAATTACAGTAACAATAAACAACAAAATCACGAAAATTCAAACATTTATTTAGACAAAATTTGACAAATCATATTTGACAAAACCTCCCAAAATGAAAAATTCACGTACTGCCACAGGTTTTGAAGGGAATAGAGTAACATTTTAGTTTTGGTACAAATACGTGAAAACGTTTTACTTCTTTTAGATTTTAGACATCGACAGAATATTACAGAAAAACAATATTAAATGAAAGCCTTTCATAAGGTCGATAGGTTAAATAAGAATAATTATGCGTGGTAGCTGCTATTAAAATTAATGATTTTACTTTCCTTGCTTCGAAAATTTTCAATATTATACATTTTGTGACTTGGTCTGAGACTGTCTGAGAAAATTGACAGTGACGTGAAAACATTCCCAGTACTCTCTGCCCCTGCTTCTTTTAGATTTTTTTAACGTCGACACGACAACAGAATGTAAAAATAAACGATATTAAATGAAAATCTTGTAATTTCAGAAAGTAGATAGTTTAAATATGTACAATTAAGTGTGACGGCTGTTATTTAAATTAATTATATTTTTTCCATATCAATCTGGAGCGTAATTATTTTTGTTGTAATTTTATTTTAAAGTGGACGCCTAAAAGAGCCTTATTAAACTTCTTTCTATTCCTATCGCGAACAGACCATAGTGCTATATAAGGCAGATGCATACGCCATGGGAATTTACAAGATGTTAAACTTGGAGTTTGTAGTTTTGTTCGACTTATTTCGTGACAAGTTCTACAGGCACTCGTTTATTCACTTTTATATGAAATAGAAAGTTTATTCGTATTTTATATTTGGAATGTATTTGTTAAAGTTTTAGATCAAGATTGATATGCTCATCGAAAAATATATTTTTTATTTCAGCCAGTTTAAATAGTAAATTAAGTAGTATTAGCTTTTGCCAGCGACTTCATTCGTGGATCATGTCGCTTATGCCAGCGACAACGGGTCGTCTTATTCAAAGATATTTCCTTTCACTGCTCTGCTCGATCAATAGGTAGCATGATGAAAAGTATACTATAACCATCTCAGGAGTATGAATAATAATTGTTCCAAGTTTCGTTAAAATCCGTCGAGTAGTAGACAGCCATACAAAAATTCTACTGATTGCATTTTTGGCATCAGTATCGATCCCTAATCACCCCCCTGATAGTTATTTTTGTAATATATTTAATGTACAGAATTGACCTCTCTACAGATTTATTATAAGTATAGATAAGTTAAGTAGTGCCCGTATAAAGTATTGTAAATATGAAGTTTTACTTTGATGTGTTTTATAAATAAGCCTTCAAGGAGCAATCGATGAAGGACCATTTCGGCATATTAACTTTAGTATTAAATAAGGTCTAAGTTCAGTCACCCTAGGCATGCAAAATAAAAAAAGCATTCATTGAATGATCACTTAGTAGGGACTCAATAAAAAGCCTCAATAAGTACGGCTTAATAACCATTGCTTTCAATTCAGGTGAACATCGATGTAATTTACATCACACACGATCTTTGTTGAGGCCTGTCGGAGTTTTAAAGTACTATTGGAAAAGTTTTCTGTTGAATAAAGTAGGTATTTGTTCTGTCGGAAAACAGGCTTGAGTGGTAAGTGGGAAATTCATTCAATGAAATTGAAAATTATTACATCAATTTATTACTAGGCTGGGTTTTATTTATTTTAACTATAACCTAACCTAAATCGGTCGTGAAAACGCCGCCCATTGGTCAAATTGGCGAGTTGACAGCTGTGTGACCAATGAGCTACCGTTTTGCGGTTGGTTAAGGTTAGGTTATAGTTGAGTAAAATCGAGGAACACAGCCTAAGTAAACTTTTTAATCTGAAAGTATACTTTGGTCATAATATTACCATGCATTCAATATTTATTTGATCCTCGCACACCACAAACTTTTACTAATTAGGCATCTGACCCAGTATCAGATCGACTTGATCAAATCCACGATTACATTAAATATCAAACAACTACCAGCATGCCCGTGTTTTATAAATTCTTTTCACTTCCAAATACCTCTCAAAACACCTGTAAAATAAAAAGATAAATATACGATTTTGTTTTATTGAATTTAATTACATTTAAGTTGTGTAAGAATAGTTTTAGTTTAAGAAAAAAAATGTAGGTAAATATGTATACTATGAAATATCAAATAGTATTTAATTAGAGAAATCTTCTAACACGATAAGTGCCACACCAGACAGTACAACACGCTGTTTAACCAGAATTACGCAAGATGGATAGAAGGTTCCGCCGAGGTGACGTGTTTAAATGAGATTTTGATTGATCACCCATCGATTGGGCCACCTTAGGTGAACTCTCCGTGTTTGGCCATGCAAAAATATGTATCGTTTGACCTAGATAATGTTGATATTGGGTGCTAGCAATTTTGTAGATTTTTTTATCTTTTTAATAATCCCGTTAGAACTACTTTATTCACTCAGATAAAAAAGTACATATTGGTCCAGTAGTTACTGAGATTAGCGCATTCAAACAAACAAACTCTTCCGCTGTAGAACATTCAATACGAATTTTGTATAAAAATATGCCAAAAATACCTTCTATTTAAGCAGCCATCCAAACCTTAGGTTGGCCCTAGTTTGTATTATAAATCTACTCCAATTTCATTTTAATTAATTTACAAAAATAAACCAACACACAGAAAGTTTTCATATTTACAATATTTGATGCACAGCGCAATACCAATTCTCATAACAAGCCTTATTGCCAATAAAAATTTAATTACTGTTCCAAATAAAACAAAATACGCTTGAAAAAGTTCCACCAATAGTAGCACGCGTTGTAAACTTCAATTTCAATTGTAACAATAGAATGGAACGATTTGGACACTAACTTTTTATTCCGACGCAGTCCGATTCAATGGCTGTCAGTATTGCGACAGATGCGTTCCATTGTTACTTTAGGCTGCGAATTCTGATAGCTGATACTCGCGGATATTCCATAAAAGAGATTAATTAATTTATATTTTATGCATAACTCGAATTACAGGATTATTCGTATTTTAAATTTTATGCCTAATTTATCCTTGAATACCTTAAGTATTTACTACATAAATATTTTACAACTCTCAATAAAACACTTCTAAAATGAAGAAGCCGGTGCCAAGCCGGCTTACAAAACAAATTGATGATCGCTATAAATATGACGTTTATTCGATCAAGCGTAGGCTGCTACGGCGTAGCAAGATGCTACGTTAACAGAAACTGAACGGTGGTATTTTGTTCGTAGCTTGAAAGCAAAATATACATATACTGAAGACTACGTATAGTCTACACTATATCTCGTCTAACATATATACAATGTATTATGTATAGTTGTAGGTAACGGAGCGAGGACATGCAACGGAGTTACCAGGTTTAATTGAATTTCTTGGCGAGGGGATGAGTGTCGTGGCCACCGAGTGTTTACTTTGGGAGGACAAATTGGTGGCCTCCTACGATCTAATTAGGCTTTCTCGGAGACTCGCTTTAACTGTATACAGGTGATATTACAAAAATATTACGGGTATCTGATAGGAATGGAGGTCTGACATTTAATTTGAGAGTTGAATAATGAATAAATTGTGTTTAAATAAAATGCTTTGAACGAGGTTAAGTTTCGAGACCATTCTAAAAGGAGTAATATCTTACAGATTCTTTTATCTAACTAAGATATCAATATGACTTTATCAGCATATAATTATAATTATATACAAGTACGGAAAACGATTTTTATTTCGTACTACAGAGTAAAAATAAAATATGCGTCCAACAGTCGTCATAGCTACATAAGCGCTAGCAATAAAAACCTCATTAAATTATAATCGATCATAAATACACGTTGACCTTTACATTTTATATGACACAGTCGATATTTTACGACGTACGGATAATGAGACAAACAAGTTTCAACATAATATACGTGAGTTTCCGAATTGCACGTGAAAAGTCGTAAAAATGATTCTGCAAATCGAAAAGGTCTGAAATAATGGCCGCCATAAAGTTGAGAAGGTAACTGTTTGTTCTGAACAATTCAGGATTTATTTGTTTACGTTTCAGGCGTCCTTTATAGGGCGTGAACTCAGGTAAGGTCTCGCGTATATCTTACTTTTAGCTCTCCCATACCTATCGTTTTTCATTTGTTTTTCTGTTTGTTGCCTATTTAGGTGAAATAGATTGGTTTTGTTTATTCTTATACGTAAATTGTTGTATCTATTTTTAGCAAAATATGCCGAGTTTATGATAATGTAGCTGCAACAATACAAACTTATGATATTAATGAGTTTATTTAGCTACAACTTTATACGCACGATTTAATTTTAATAAAGACATCATAAAAAGTGAGCCCCGCTTTATTACATTGACCTTAACATTGAAAAAAACTCTTGTCGTTTTAGTATCAGATATTTTTTTATCAAACAATTCTGGTATTCTAATGCAAATTGCATAGAATTGACTACATTATCATTTCAAATACAGCCTTGTCAAAGAAAAGAGTTTGTCTATATTGATACAAGTGGCACAAAGATCGACGTTTTACATAGCTTAGTTGGAACAGCGAATTTTAACGAAACATTTGCAAGTTTGATCCAAGGGATAAAGGATTCACTCGAATTCTATTCGCTGTTGAAGAAAAAGTGCGTAGAATAAAGCCGCATTTGCACATTGCGATTTCATTGCCCGTTGCTTGCCATTTTATTGCAGGAATATTTGACAGGCGACCATTTACCTACTGCACGATTACGTTTACACAGTGCAAGTAGCATCTTGCTGCAATAAAATGGCAAGCAACAGGTAATGAAATCGCAATGTGTAAATGGGCCTTAAGTTTTGATGTTCTATTGGTACATTCAGTCGTAAAGTAAGCGAATGTATGCGCTATACCTAAACAAAAACTTGTTAAAAGTATTTTCTCAAAGTAACCGCAAATGTGAACTCATTGAGAAACTTTTGAATCAAAGCCACGTCAGTTTTTTAACCAAGACTCCGGTGAAAAAGAAAAACACAGCCTTTGGGAAATCAATTATTTTACCTTTGGACTTTAGTACATCTTCCATTATTAAGTTAGGGGTTACAAAGATAAATAAAATATGTTTGTGTAAGAAAATAAAGCTTAGGTTTTATCTGAAACTTTTGAATAATTGAAAAGTTGCGCACATCATTTTGAATGTAACGTCAAATTGGAAATAGGTGAAATCTCTATTGAGCCTTCACAAACATATAAATTGGCCCAGGGAAGTAATAAAGACGGCCTAAATACCTACGTTTTTATTTTTATGTTAACATTAACCTATTCTTTACTATGTTTGGACTTTTGTTTGTTTTACTACTAGATATTCCCTGTGATTTCACCCATATCTAGAGGGAATGATTTTTATACTCGAGTAAAAAATCGCATACATGTTATTTGATGTATAAAATTGTTCATTTGTTTTTCCTTGACAGAGTAACAATCATGTACTCCTCCAACCTTTCACGTGTATAATATAGTGTAATGATGATGGAACTTTGGCCTTTATAAGTATATATTCTATATGCTGAATTTCAATAAATACCTCCAAAATAGTTTTAAAAATAAATTCTACATTCAAATAATTTCCCCAACTAGACAAATCTATCTGCAACGAACATGCATACTTCAGTTCACTTATCAAGCTAAGTCTGTACGGACAAATTGCACGCCGGACTGCCGGAGATAATAACGATGCAGATTAGGTGGACTGTTGGGGCCCTGCCAGCGACGTGAGTTTAACAGATTACTGACAACCCTGGCTACGTGTTGGGCTTTAAAGACAGCGGGTATTAAGTAAAGTTTTAGAGCGATGTAGGCTGCTGTAATTGTGATGAAAGAGGGAGGGTACGGGACACTTAGGAGTTATTTCCTGAAAATAAATGAGGCATTTTTAAGAATGAGGTTATTTATGTTATATTATTCCGATTAGTTGGAACTAGAAAATAAACTTTTATCTCGTGATTCTAGACATTGGCTGTACTTTAGTTACTTATTTTCGACAACTTAAAGCCACCTATTACATGCGATTTTTAGGTTACACACGGCATAAAAGATGCTGGTTTATAGTCGCCGAATTAATGGCCCAGACTTAGTACTTGTTACGTGAGCTTAATAGGTCGCCATGTATAAACATCGACGCAATTGTTTTAATATTAAATCAATATCATACACATAATATACCTATAACTACTAACTGTAATTATCAACGTTTCTTTTTGTAGAGACATTATTATACTTATCTAACCTTTTTTTTATCGCTAATGAGAATTATTTTTACAGCAACGAATGATATTAGAGAATGTGTGACTTTTAATTTGTTCAAAAAATAACACGAACAGTTCAAAAGGATTTTTGAAGTGAAAACTTCTTTAGCGGCGTTGAGCACTTTTTGTATGGGGAAAAATATATAAACTCGCGACAGGTATCACGTGACCGAAATGTGAAACCCGAAATCGTGAAACCTGAAATCGTGAAACCCGAAATTCCATAGAAATTCCGTAAGTACAGGTCGGTAAGATATTTTATGACGTTTCAAACATGTGAAATTTGACAATAGTGTCAGGCTTAGTAATTATCACTTAAAATCATAGATGGAGTTTAAGTTTTTATTTTTATAAAATTAAATGGTGCCGAAGTATCCAGGCCACAGCAATAAACTCAAAATATATATTTGAATAATTTTAGCTCAACCAGAACCCTCAAAATCGTGGAAAGACATGTGAGAAAAAATGTGTTGCGCCATCTATAATTTTTCAAAGTCAAGTATGAAAGTACGAGTATAGTTTTTATTCTTCAAAATCATAGATGGAGTGGTGCTTAAATTTTGATTATATTTAATCGTGTTGGGGTATCTTTAAGGTCATGGCACATTGTACCGGCACGGTCACGGCACAGCTCCAACCCAGCAAATAAGGTGTCATTTAAATATACTTCATAACAACGTGAGTTGTTAGATAGGAAGCCGCGCGCTGACAGCCCGCCGTTGGCTTTTTTGTATTGACGTTATGAAATATATCATACGTCATACGATTTAATGTTCAAATTTAAATGACACGTTATTTGCTGGGTCGGAGCTGTGCCGCCGTTGCGGTGCGGCCATAGTGTGCCATGACCTTTAGTTTACCTTCCAGTACAGTCATAGGGACAAAAGATTTTTTTGAGAAACTCTCAATATCGAAGGCAAGTGATGACAGTAAAAAGTAGTTGGGCTCTTTCTTCATTCCATAATCTCAAAAAAATAATAAAAACGCATAAAGTTAATATTCATGTTTTCACTTCTGCCAGCACTCCCGGAGTGCAACCCGGTGTTTTTTTTATTTACATATACGTACATACATCATAATTATCAACAGTCTAGTAAAAAAAAACTTAAAACTAAAAAGCGTCGAAAAATTCCTCCTCATCGCTGCCGACCAGGAGCGTGCCCAAAAGGCTGGCAGCATTGCCATTTTCAGTTCAACAGTTCAAAAAAGATCTTTTAATTGTGTTTAGAGTGCATGTAGTTTATTACAATGCCTTCTAGATTACGCAAATTTTAAAAGACTACAGCAAGTCACGGTACCCGAATCTGTCAAATTTGACCAATCAAAACATTAACCTATCTCCATTGTGATAATGGAGATAAGGTTGAGAATCTATTACAGAAATTTGACAGATTGTGGTAACTTTATGTGCTGTCATCTGTACTTTTCACTGTTTTCATGAAGATATTTTTATAATATAGTTCCCTTAGATCAGTACATCCATAAACAGAACTATAAACCAGAACACGTCTCCAGCACAAAAAGCTATCTTCACACACGAACAGTTAGTGTAAGAAAAAAGTTATGTTTCCCAACACAATACCAGTGTTACAAGTTTTCCAATCTTGATACAGAGTAGTGCACGAGCTTTAGGAAAAAACTAAACATAGGAGAAGAAAATTTTGTGAAAAAAGAAAATGGGTAGTAGGAAATGATATTTTTTTTTTGAGTTCACTGAGGATACTATGGGCTAGTTAAGAATATTTATTTCCATTCTGTTGCTTAAAAAAAAATGTACGGTCGAATTGTGAAGTTCCTTTTTTTGGGAAGTCGGTTAATAATATGTATGCTGTTCCTAACAAAGGTATTCTTAGCAGTGTACGTAATCTTCGGTCGCTTCTAATTATAACACTTGGAATCAACAATAAAGTCACATAACCTAAGACTACGCGAGTTTAATCCGACCTCGTCACCGTTGGGCCGGATACCGTAATTAACCGTGCTCCGGTTAAACTTTGAACCTATTGTTGGAGTGCAGTCGGACGACTTTCTTTGGTACAACAAAATAGTCGGAAAGAACTAACCTAAATAAAATACATTTGTGGAGTTAAGTAGTTTAAGGAACACAGTTGGTGTATTTTGTTATGATAGTATTTTCTTAGTACCAAAAGAAATATTTTCAATTTGAAGGCTTATGACAACTGTACGTGTCGACTGAACTGTGAAACTCAAGTTCAACTCAAGCTGCCTTAAACGTGATGGATCCTAGATTCTGATAATAGTGGTAATCATTACGGTTAGTAGGAAATTGACCGAAGGGTCCCACTCGGTACCCGGCAACTAGGTTGTGATATATAGGTAAATGTGATAAATAAAAACTGGTTACATTGGAAGTTGAACCCTACATAGAGGAAAAAAAAACTATAAAACTAGAAAAATACTTTTAATCTAAATATTGAATTTACAACATAAAATCGTTCGTCTGCACATCGACCAGTGTTAGCCCTGGTGTCGCGTCCAACTAAACTTGTTGTCTTATCTCAGTTTACACGCGTGTAAACTTTACTACTTCTATCCGGAACGAACTAGTATATTGTATACCCACAGTATATAGTATAGTGTATATTGCTGTTACAATTATAGGGTTGTTAAAAGTTATGCGCTCATCTGACGCTCGGAACACTAGACTGTGATGGGAAAGTTTGAACAGTTTTATGGCTACACTATAAGTTTGAAAAGGTCATATTTTTACAAGCAATTCATAAACGAATTCTATCGCTTTGCAATATTATTACTCGTTTCCTTATAACTGTTAAGTGTGACGAGCTTGATTTTCACGTTAGGGTAAGTCCGGGATATACGCCCAAGCGGGATAGACGCCTCGAAACGATTGCGTGAATACTAATATGCACGGGTGTGATATTGTCTTATGATATGAACGCACTCCCCCCGCACATCGGTCGGCCAAAAAGCTAAGCTCGTGCGGTTGTGCGTAGTGACAGAAATGGCGGCGACTAGATAAGCAGGCGTGATTTTACTTCGCGAGTGATTTTCGTTCCTCCATAACTTTGGATGTAACAGGTAAATTTGTTTTATTTTAACTTCTAAATAAGTAGTAGGATGTGTAAATTGTTGTCAGTTGCATTTTAATGATTAACTAATGGTATTTGTTTTACTTTTGTAGAGGGCATCTATTCCTGCGAGTCTGGATATGTGCCCCGAAAAATTTTGGGATATGTGGCCCTAAGGGCATATATCCCTTGCTATATTTTAATGTTTGTTTTATGTTTCAGATTGGGAATGCCCCGAAAATATAAGCGTAAGACTGACGTCCAACCACGTGTAATTACTTCGACCGAGGAAACATTAGCTGCAGCTATCGCAGAAATGCTAGATAGGCAAACTAGCATTATTGTAACAATTGTGGGCGAATCAAGATTATTGCTGCAAAAATGACTAAATAATATTGATCTTTATCGAATCTTTTGATGATGATCTCTTCTGAATTGTTACATATATGGTAAATGTTATTATTATATTCCAATGATTGAACTTTTGCAAATTTGAATATGATAATGTTTATAATAATTAAGTTGATTGATCTCAAGCATGTTTTAATTGTAATGTTTAATATTGTTCCTGTTTAGTTAAAGTAGCTAGTTACTTCATCCAATGGATCTCTCTAACGTTTTACCTAATTAGAATGACTCTTTGGTAATGTGATTACCTAGATGAGGATTATGTTATTTCTAATTAGGTACCTACCTAATTGTATGTGTTAACTTGTTTTGTTTTAAGTACCAATGTAAAACTCTGCTTTTCTGACCTTTGAAAATTGATAATAAATAACAACAAAGTAATAAAATATTAGTTTTCTTGCAAAGGTCATCTATAACCCCCAAGGGGCATATATCCCCTACCGAAAATATAGCCTGGGGCACATATACGGCATCTGAGGCGCATATCCCGGAAAGCAAATTTAATTTCTACTCCAAATATACAATTTATTAATTAATAACTCTACAAAAAATCATAAAACCCGATTAGCTTAATGACCGAGGTCACCGCACATATGAAAATCATGTGTGTATTACTTGTGTGTTAGGAGATATATCTAGAATAAAAAAAGGTAGGCATATATCCCGGACTTACCCTATTTCTACTGTTTGTATTATATAAAGCATTTTTGTGTGTAGCATTTGTAGGTACATAAAGTTTCTATGTACTGATATACACACATTGAGGCAAGGTGGTATCTTACACGATACGTGTTTCAAAAAGAAAATATTTCATAAATATTATATACCTACATATTTGTAAAAAAATTCTGGTACAATTCTTCGACCTTCACAATTACAGTGCATGCATGACAACATATAACACACTTTCAGATCATACGAAGCGAGCAAATATACTCGCGATTTAAACTTGATACACAAAAGTCAACTTTTTCGGAACCACTTAAGGTTTGAAATAAGTTTTTGGTTATTGTTAGTGCCGTTGCCATAGCAACAAGTGGTTCCCTCACCGTTGGTTACCCTCCCAACCTATATTCTCAAGCCAGGCTAAGCCTGAGTTATTGCCTAGATCGTTTAATACGGGAGTTTACTTGATAGTCTTACGTGTTTTATGTTTTCATTGCCATGTTAATTTCCATTTGCAATATTGTATCCAAACTAACTAAATGGGATCCCGAGCTAGGTTGGAATAGGTTTAGAAGACAATGGTTATTACCGAAGATAAGATTAAGATTAAAAAAGGTGTTAGTATTAAGCATCGGGGCATGGCCACAAGCACACACAAGAAACAAAGTGATAACAAAAAAAAATATATGAATCAGTTACATCCATCCCAATAGGTATTCAAACTTAATCTCACTTCATAGACCTGTTCTTTAACTACAAGAATAAATCTAAAATCATCTTCATAGCCCACGATGTCATAACTACTCAAGTGCGAAGTGCCACCGAAAAAAAACTAGATTATATATAGAAAATTTGTGTATGTATAACAGATGTTCTTATTTTATTTTATAAACCGTCAGAAAATATATGGGTATCAAATTCAACTTTCACATTAAATCAGCTTTAATGACATTATATTTCACGTTAGCGTTCCCAGTTCCTTGAAAGCGAAACTGCAGTACACCGATACTGATTGGCCGGTCCATCACTGGAATATTGAATGGATTTTTCACTAAATCCGTTGGATTTGAGCGTTGCGGATACACCGCACTGCGGATATAGTAAGGTAAGTGGGCACTCCCCTTTACGTTGTACAACTTTGAATATAAAGCGAAGTATTAGGAAAACTGCTTACTTATCAGTTTAGGGGTCATTTGAAGTCGTTTGAATTTTAAATATAGGACTTAGTTTTTCTTAGGCTTCAGTGAGTGCCTTTACACGTAGTATCAAACTTAATAGTTTGAGCTTTCTAGAAATGCGGATATAAAAGAAAGACACATTTAAATATAGGTATGAACGCCAGCTCGACTTATCTAAATGTGCCTAATTTTACCAGTCGAACATTAACTTTCCACTATTGTGGTATGGTTATAAGCTATTAAAGAAAGACAGATTAATGTAGGTTGATGTGCTGGCATCTGTACCTAATAGGGTGTAGAAGAAACACATGAAAGTCAGCTTTCACAAAAAAGCTGTAGATGCAGAATCGTAATAAAATCGAAGGTAAAAAAAGCGATGTAGACGGAAATCGAAGTCAATCTATCGGCCAAATGGCACCCCATTCAATGGTTCCCCGTTTTTAAATAAAAGTCAATTAATATTCCGCCATCCGAAATTTTTCCCAACTCCAACCGCCATGTTGAATTTCCCAACGAATCAAAGTTTGAAATATTGAGTGGTAAATCTAATTTCGGTTAACGAATTGATGCCACAGGGAGATTTTATACGCTTTTATTTTAAACATTAATGTCACTTTTCAATAAGTTTTGAATAACAAAATTTTCTCTTTGTCATGCAAAATGTTGTTAAATAAATCTACCGTTCGAATGAATAGCAAAATTGGTTTGAAATTTTATGTGAGAGCCTAGTTGAATTAATTGGATTATTTTTCAATTTCACTTAACATTTTGTTTAATAGTTTTATATTCTATACGAGTTCGTTTACGTTATGAATTATAAAAATATTTAAAATTAACAGTTTGTGTAAACAGTTAAAGTAATTTAATTGAATATAAACTATTTTTTAGCGGAGTAAAAAAATATATATCAAGAATTTAAGTAATCAATACTAAAATCACAAGGAAAATGTATAAAATACATAGATAAAAAATGAAAAACTGATGAAAATACAAAAAAACACATTGTGATGATGAAAAAAAAAGCAAGTATTTTCCACAACCCTCGTCTGTAGCGTTGATAAAATGGGAGATATGATTAATCGTCAAACTGTGCGTATTTCGTTCCTTTCAGTGGAAACCTGAACAAATTACCTTTGTTACGATATTTTGTGATGACATAATAACATTTGGAGGAACCAAAAAAACGTGAAAAATACCCGCGAAAGGCTCGTTTATATTATAACGATTATTCTAGTTATTTACTTATTTTTTTGCACTCAAATATAATAATAATAGTTCTTTTAGTGCTTTATAATATTTTCGCTTTTTATTTATTTTTTTTATTTTAATAATAACAAAATATATAGAAGCACGTTGAAGTGCTCATTATTTTGAAAATAATTCGTTAACGAACCGAAAACACTTTCAGAACATTTACCGAGATAATTATGATTAATGGATGCTTTTACTATCACAATGATACAAGTTTTCACTCATTATTTTCAATGTCAAATAGATAACCTTGTCCTTTAAAGTTCAATGAACGTAGCTGGCGTAGTCGCGGTGTCTTAGTCCGCTACGGCTACGTCGTAGCCACTCGTAGCATAATAATATCTATGTTTGGAATAGTAGAACCCTATCTCTATTATTTAAATGAATATATTTTTTTCTTTGCAAGCATGTATCGAAGTTGATGGATTATGATATATACGCTTCACATTTATTTCGTGTATAAACTGAAGTTTACTGAAAAAAATACATTTAACACAAAAAAATAAGTTACACCAAAATATATTGGAAAAAAATATGTTGCTAAAACAAACATATTTTTTTGCTGTTAGCACGAAAATATTCACAAATTCAATTCAATATTAACGTATTCAGAGGTATAAAATAATAAATACTCTCTCACTTGAGAGAGCACGTAAACATTTTCGGTGATAAAGTGTTTAAATAAATACGTTTCATGTCAAATGTGAAATAAATAAATAAAGTCCCTTTTAGTGCTCAAAGGAGACGTGAAAGTCGAAACCATTTATTTTGTCGAAGTTTGATACACATGGCTGCCTTCACTTTAGATCTGAAAAAAGATTCATAGTTTCAAATTACATTGTTGTGAGAGCCTTAAGGCGCAATCCAATTGCACTGTCACTCTTGCTGATTGACTACCTGATAGTTTTTTATTACATTTATTTTTATTTTGAAACTTTTTTGGGCACTATCTTGAGGTAGTCGACCTAAACTCACTGTTTCAAGATTTAAAAAAAAGTTTTAGTTCACTGGAGTCATTGAAATCACACTAAGCCTAGTCGGTAAATATTTTTCATAAGTGTTCCTTGCGTAGTCTTTGCATTTGACATCCATTTTGATTCTAACTTGAATTTGAACTACTTACTTCACCCCTATAAAAAATAGCCTATGTCTCTTCTCAGGCTGAAGTATCCGTGTTATTACACAGTTCAAAAGTTTTGGCAAGAAAGCGCGTCAAACATACAGAGTTAGGTAGTTTCGTATTTATAATATTAATCAATTTGTGTAAAGTATTATTTCTATATTTAAATCATTGTACGGACGACAGCAGGTCAACGTATACGAATCTGTCAAATTTTACCAATCAAACATTAACCTACCTCCATTGTCATAAGGTTGAAAATCGATTGCAGAAATTTGACAGATTGTAGTAACTTGATGTGCTGTCGTCTGTACAACCCCACTTAGTACGAACAACAAAGTATTGTTTTGTTTCAATCATCCTAACACCTATTGTTCACTCACTCTGTTGTTTTAGGTACTGCCTTACGTCGCTGAATATTTATGATTTACATGTTATTTTTTTTTCCTTATTTTAACTTATAAAAGTCATGTCTTTCTGGTTCATAAACTAATTTGAATCTAGATTTGGTTTTGAAACTCTGCGAGTGAACTTCAGTCATGCTCTTGGTTTTATTTTATTAAATACTAGCTTCTGCCCGCGACTTCGTACGCGGATCATGTCGCTTATGCCAGCGACAACGGGATCGTGAAAATCAAAGATCTGAAGCATCTGATGTCGTATTCTAAGAGCCCGGTAGCGACTGAATATGCGAGGCGATTCAGAACTTTCATTTTTGTAAGTCAACACACCAGACTAAACAAGTTTTGCTAAGACATCATTCCTACACGTGTTATAGTATAGCTGGGCTCTTGAAGTTCCACATAAGGTGTTCTAGATCTTCAAATTAAATATCTCAGCAGAAAAATTTCATCACGTGGATATTTTTTTACAATGGCACCATTCTTGTATCTCTTATAGTTTAGCTCATCTGTTGCGGTTCTGCAACAGGTAAACACATCAAAAACATAGGACTTTCATACAAACTACCAACNTAAACAACTTTTGCTAAGACATCATTCCTACACGTGTTATAGTATAGCTGGGCTCTTGAAGTTCCACATAAGGTGTTCTAGATCTTCAAATTAAATATCTCAGCAGAAAAATTTCATCACGTGGATATTTTTTTACAATGGCACCATTCTTGTATCTCTTATAGTTTAGCTCATCTGTTGCGGTTCTGCAACAGGTAAACACATCAAAAACATAGGACTTTCATACAAACTACCAACCCCCGTTTTACTCCCCTAGGAGTATATTTTCGTAAAATGCGATGCGATGTCTACACCCTAAGAGAAACCTAATATCTTCCACATTTCATGTCACTTTCTTCAAAAATCATAAGCCTTCTATACAAATTACCAAATTATTTTCAAATAATTATTTACCCCCTTAGGGGTGGAATTTCAAAAAAATGGTGAAACACGTGTTTACTTATTTATTTCAAGGAGTAACTTCAC
>NWSH02000437.1:10104360-10130218 GCA_002382865.2 Heliothis virescens | reverse complement strand
CAAAACGTTTATGTGCCTAACGGTACTGGACTTTTCATTTAAGAAGTGTCCTTTAATTACTCAAGTTAAACAATAAGGCATATGATACACCCTCTGGAAAACTTATTCAAAACTGAAAATAATTGTAAAATTCAAGTCCGGCATTGTCAAGCGTTCCAAGACGCCGTGTTACCACTCACCATATCAGACGAAACCAAGGTGAGATATGCTTGCATTCTTTATTTAGTATTGCCTTGCCCCTGAACGCTTTGTGACGTGCCTCGACGCTATATACGACTTTCATATACCCTTATGGGGGACAACGACAATAGCATATTGTCATTAATACTGCTTGGTCTGGTTGCCCATCTGCCCAACTTGCCAGGGATTTCCCGCGCTTATCTATCATATCCATATCTCCGCTCGTGGAGGTGAACTCTCCTTTCCTCACTAATCGCGAATTAAAAGCATAAACAAATTGTGTAAACGGTTGGTTTAACTTGATTTATATAAGGCATTTCGTAAGAGCTGACCATCGAATCTAATGCTACCTTTTTTCTTTGAGTGTTCTAGCGATTCTATAGATTTGGTCTGATGCGCCAACTATGATTTGCTTTCAAAAATCGGACAAAAGAAAATAAAACTTTGTTCTAATTTATTGTTAATATTTAGACGTTAGTTAATATGCAATCGTTTATTGATCAACATCACATCAGAATTTTTAAACTTCCATTAGTGTCGTTTTACACTCTGATATGGATGTGCATTACTTGCTCAATCAGAGGCCGTTTTTAGTAGTAACAGAGAAGTACACTAATCTCAGAACTACCAAGAACTTGATTACTTGTTCAATAAATTAACATTCCTGCGCTGCGACGCATCGTTTGCGACTTCAAGACGTCCAAACGCCATGTCGTTATCAAGTTCAGCTAAAAACCTGCAGCAATAACTTGACATCACTATTTTAAGCCTAATGGTCTAAACAGAGTCAATTATTCTTCTGAACGCTCACTGTTTTAGAATCGGAACGATTTTCCCCACTAGCATTAGATATAGGTCCTGCCCGACCTCACGTATCAGATAATTTGTGCTATTGTCAGTTCAAGTTGTATATAAATTCAGCTGTAATAATACACCTCCACAAAAATATAGCTGGCACAAATTACGTTCACAAAATCTGCTGGTTAATGAAGCTCCCTTAAATCGGAGCTCAAGCGTAACCGATTCAGCGAACCTCAAAAGCGAAAGGACGCTTGAGGATAAAAGCACGGAATGTCGGAATTAATGTTCTTGTACGCGATAGACTATTTATGTAACATGAGGAAAATTAGGCACACGCGTGCTAAATTTACCTGCAAACATTCATCTAATCGCTGCATTTGTCGAGAAGTACATTATCGAATTGTATTGTGCGGAATTTATTTCCAATTAACTGACATTCGAAATTCAAGAAACAGTTTATTAAAGACAGGCAAAACATGGATATCACACTTTCCTATTGTCGTAATTTACTGTCCGGAATTTGAAACAGGCAGTAGTTAGCAATCAAAATAAAATAATTTAATGGTAACTATGTAGTGATGGGTTTGTATCTTGCACGCTCAGTGCATTTAATGTGGCGTGACGTCATTCCTAATGTATTGTTTAGTACAATTAGACAGTAGGCTCAGATTATGTTCATGTAACTCTAGAACTAAGTATTATGCCATCAGCATTCTATAGGATATCTAGCTGGCAAATTTACTATTGCTACTACAAGGTACAAGTAACAGGAACTATCAATTATTATTTTTATCTAGCCGAGAGCGAAGTTTAATAAATTGCCAGTGACATAGATGTTGGAACAAAAAGTCATTGAAGTTCTGGATGCTGGTGGATGAAAAAATATAAAAGAACATGTCTTAGAAAATTAGAAGGAACATTCATTACTCCGCTTCGTGAAGAACAGGAGGAAAAACCAGTAGAAAACACGCGAGCGATTAACAGTAAGCTTCTGGACTCAATGCGCTTCTATAGTAAAAGTATGACAGCGTATAAAATTCTTTTTATAACAAAAGTATTCGTTAAGGCCTCGTGTGCATTGTCGTGTTTCGGAATTGCGGTTCGATACAACTAATAAGCTCATTATTAATCTAGAAACGACATCGAGGAAACGTAAACTGGTTTTCAAGGGGCCCTGTGTAACCACATCTATCTGAATTGAACCATCGGGCTGGCAGCACTTGGCAAATCTCACAAGATTTACATCTGATGCATATTTACAAGGTTTGCTCCGATATCTACACTGAATTTAATGATCCATATACTGTATTCCATATATTTATACGAAAGTCCTTCAAGATTATGCTTTTACTGTTGTTTTTGAATAATAAAATCGTTGAGTTTATCAGGTGTTGATATGATAAGAGTAGTTTGTGCACTTGAAAGCATTATATACGTCTACAGCTTTTTTGAGTTGACAACTTAGTATTTTTAGAATATTTCTAAACCGAGAAGTTACAATTTGCAGACTTGAGAGGGGACCGCTTTAGCCTTATGTAAATGGTAATAACAAACCAAAACAGACACTACGTCATTTTATATTTGCTTAAATTGTAATCAAAACGGTTATATTTGACCGCTACCTAAGTCTTAACGTAGGTACCCAGTATCGTCCATGTTTATCGTCGTACTGTCAGTAAGTGATCTTCACTTCTTCATTTCAGGATTGCAGTTATTAATAACTTAGTCGATTAATGAAAAATTAAAATAATAGGGTTTTCACTGATTATTTTACTAACCCAGTTTTATGTATGAAGGCAAAACTTTTCATCTATGTCTTTGGCCACTTTTTTCTACAATCGATACAAGGATTTATGCATATCCCAGGACAAAGTTATCGACAAAACAACAAAACATGTTAGTCAAAATGTTTCCATTGAAGTTAACCTTCCACTGATTGTGATAAGGTAAAAATCTATTGAAGATATGACAGATTGACGGTAAGTCGACAGCAGTCACGTATACGAATCTGTCAAATTTTACCCAATCGACATTAACCTTACACTGTTGTCGATAGGTAAAAGTGTCTATCGCAGAAATTTACAGATTGGGTAGTAATTTGGAAGTGGTGTAGGTCTGTACGATGTGTGCAAACATTCAACTTGGAGTATCCGAGTATAAATATAGGCATGTTATAAACGAAAAAATAGGCGGGCTTATTGATAGGCATAGACTTCATTTGTATCCGTCAAGATCGGATTTAACTATTCGCCGAACAGCTCCGAAGAGCCGTCCTAACGCTGTAATTAACTTGGTATAACTACAATACCTTTATTATTGCCTTGCTAGGCATTTACCGATTGGTGCTGTTCGTATCTGAAAAATATATTTATGAGCCATAAATTGATCTGCGTTTTTGACGCGGTTGAAATACAACGTCAATTTAAAAGTTATTTAATTTATTCTAATAAAAATATGTAAGAAATATTGGTGATTCGTGAAACTGTTAGGGTGAAACTCCTCTAATCTTCTATATCTATTATTTTAATTCAGTTTGCAAATTAGCATAATGGTCTCAGGTTTCAATCCAATAAACGGACATCAGTTACAAGATAAATAACATAATCTATTCGGTTCTTAGATAAAGTGAAACACCAGGCTTTACCCGAGGTCAGGCAACAGATAAAGTCGAATGTGGTATGCAACTTCATTATAGGCGTAAGTAAAGTACTTGCGAGCATATGAGCGTATTAAGAAGCTTAAGATGTTCACAAAAGAACTTATTGATATGAGTCATTCATACAACAAGAGAGCACTAAGTCAAAGCACGCGGATTGAGTCGATCATAAGGTTAGCAACGGCAACGCTGGCGCAGTCGGTCCGGTGGATGGGTGACCACCTTGTTATAACAAGTTTCTTCCGTATTTCGGAAAGGCACGGATAAACTGTGGGTTCCCGCGTGTCATTTGACAATCTGTGGCAGTTGTTACGGGTAGTCAAGAGCCAGAAAGTCTGACAAACAGTCTTACCAATGGGTATCGGCGTTGCCCAGTAAATGGGTTGTGTTAGTCGATAGCAGTCGCTCCATGTAAAAACACTGGCTCTCAGCTAGCATCCGATTAGACTCGGGAAGGCCGACCCAAACGTAGTGGGAAAGGGGCTAGGCAGATGACATGAATCATTCACACAACTATAACTACATATACTATACTATAGTTACTATAAACTGCAACCTTATTATGAAGCTTAGAACACAAACAGGCAACCTTAACATTTGCGGGAAAAAAATGTTAATGCTGATTACAAAGTTAAAACCTCAAACGGTCTATATCCGTATAATATTGTTGGCTAACATTTAGAACCAGTGGCTAATTCGACCATTAGAGGTTTTATAGTAACCAAACATACAATGGACCGATCACGAAAAAAAAAAAAAAAAAAAAAAAAACAAACACAGGGCAGTCATTCTTTACGAAACATGCATTACTTCACATTGTTATGAATTTTTGATGAAAAACGTGCTCATATTTAAGACTAGCTTTCTGCCCGCGACTTTCGTACGCGGATCATTTCGTTATTGCCAGCGACAAGTGGTGTTGTCAAAATCAAAGATCTGAAGATCCTGATGTTTTCTAAGAGCCGTTAGCGACTGAATAACGAGGGCTATTCAGAACTTTGCATTTTTGGTATTCAAGCCCACCAGACTAAACAACTCTTGCTTAAGACATCATTCCTACACGTGTTATAGTTGTTACAGCTGGGCTCTTGAAGTTCTTCAAATTAAATATCTCAGTCATAAAATTTCATCACGTGGATTTTTTACATGGCACCATTCTTGTATCGCTTAAAGTTTTAGCTCGTCTGTTTGCGGGTTCTGCAATTGCAGGTGAACACATCAAAAACATTAGGACTTTCATACAAACTATCAACCCCCGTTTCACTAACTACAAAAACTTACTCCCCTAGGAGTATATTTTCGTAAAATGCGATGGATGTCTACACCCTAGAGAAAACCTATCTTCAAAATTTCATTGTCACTTTGCTGAAAAAAATCATAGCCTTTTATACAAATTACCACACCCCATTTACCCCCTTTAGGGCGCTGGCGAATTCAAAAATTGTGAAACACGTGTTTTCTTATATTATTCAAGGGTAACTTCACGAAAGTTTATGTCGAAATTCGTATTAATATTTCATTCCCATACAAGCTTTCAACCCTATTTCACCCCCTTTAGGACACGAATTTTCAAAAAATCGTGAACACGTGAATTACTTATTTATTTCAAGAATAAAAACTACACGAAGTTTTATGTTCTAAATATTGTGTAATTAATATTGGTTCCTAAGGAGAATAATTTTTAAAAACGTTTCTTATCTCGCGTGAAAACTCTTATTGTTGAACCTTTGTGTGCAAAATTTCAGCTTTATTGGTTTACGGGTTTGGGCCTTGCGTTGATTAGTTCACCATACAATTTGTCAACCCCATTTTAACCGGAAACTCCATTTTAACCCTTTAATGGATTTATTAAAAAAAAATGTAAAACATGTGTTTATTTATTTATTTCAAGGAGTAACTTCACCAAGTTTCATGTCGAAATTCGTAATTAATAATCATTCGCCATACAAAGTTTCAACCCCTATTTCAACCCCTTAGGACACGAATTTCAAAAAATCCTTTCTTAACACGCGTCAGAGTCTTAAGATGAATCTCTGTGAAAAAAATCAGCTTTATAGGTTCACGGGTTTGGGCCGTGCGATGTTGAGTCAGTGAATCAGTCAGGACTTTGAGTTTTATTTATATAGAAGAAGATGATGATAGAAGAAGAAGATAGAAGACTACGCACCCGGATAAAAAGAAACCTATAGCCTTCATCGATAAATGAGCTTTCCAATACTGAAAGAATTTTTCAAATCGGACCAGTAGTTCCTGAGATTAGCGCGTTCAAACAAACAAACAAACAAACTCTTCAGCTTTATAATATTAGTATAGATTAAATTCTCTTAATCAACAACATTATTTACTATTTATTTGGATAAAGATTAATATTATTACGTTGATACAACTCTTAACAAATAATGCATTCATTTCCACCAAAGATTACCATAAAAACGGTTCTAGAGAGTTAATCTTAAAAGATAGACATATACTGTCGCGGACATTTTTTTAGCTCATTTCAAGAGGAATAATTCTTTCGTACATATATTTTTGGTATCTTGAACCGTTTTCGCAGCGCACGCAACGAAAGCCCTCAAGGATGAATAATTTTTCCCGTTTTTTCCACATTTTCCATTATTTCTTCGCTCCTAATAGTTGCAGCGTAATGTTATATAGCCTAAAGCCTTCCTCGATAAATGGGCTATCTAACACTGAAAGAATTTTTCAAATCGGACCAGTAGTTCCTGAGATTAGCGCGTTCAAACAAACAAACAAACAAACAAACAAACAAACAAACAAACAAACTCTTCAGCTTTATAATATTAGTATAGATTAAATACTCTTAATCAACAACATTATTTATTTGGATAAAGATTGATAAAGATACAACTCTTAACAAATAATGCAATCATTTCCACCAAAGATTACCATTAAAACGGTTCTAGAGAGTTAATCTTAAAAGATAGACATATACTGTCGCGGACATTTTTTTAGCTCATTTCAAGAGGAATAATTATTTCCTACATATATTTTTGGTATCTTGAACCGTTTTTGCAGCGCACGCAACGAAAGCCCTCAAGGAGGAATAATTTTTCCCGTTTTTTCCACATTTTCCTTTATTTCTTCGCTCCTAATAGTTGCAGCGTGATGTTATATAGCCTAAAGCCTTCCTCGATAAATGGGCTATCTAACACTGAAAGAATTTTTCAAATCGGACCAGTAGTTCCTGAGATTAGCGCGTTCAAACAAACAAACAAACAAACTCTTCAGCTTTATAATATTAGTATAGATTAAGTGTGTTTAACTAATTGATCGTTAGTAACAATTGTTTAGAACTCTGTTAGTGTAGTATAATTAATGTGGCGAAGAATAGGTGATTTCTACAGAGAAAATAGAGAATAAAACAAATAATATTCAAGATATTTTTCTTTTTGTTTTACTTCATAATCATTCATTAGAAGCATTATATTAACTACTTTGTGCAAGACTAAAATTAATATATAAAAAACTCTGTGATGATGATACCTCATTGAAATGTCAAAATACGTACAAAAATATTTTTGCTTTATCATGAGCATTTTCTACATAAAATATAAAGATAATATATTTTAAATTATTCTTCATCAACGTCATCAGTGAAATCATCATCGAGAATAGTGGTCGTAGTGTTGAACACTGCTCTGACGATGGTCTTGAGAGTCTTCCGAGCACTTTGTCGCAGTAAGGTAAGCTTGAACTGCATCAGTACAATCAAGTATGTCGACATGAAGGATACATTCTGGAAAATTAGAAAATAGATGTTGGAAATAGTGTATTATGATTTATTTACCAAAATATTTGTTTCAAACAAAAATAAATTCGCAGACGAATGCAGCTCAACCTACCCGAATCTGTCAAATATTACCAATTGAACATTAATCTTCTGTAGCGGTACTACAACCTTCGCCGCTATTATAAGCTTTACTCTCTGTTCTCATACCTCCACACTTCCACTATTGTGATATATTCAGTTGAAAATCTATTGAAGTTTGTCAGATTCAGGTCGATTGACCGGCTGTCGTACGTACCTATACCTACCTATACAAGGTTTACCAAAGACTGGAGTTATGAGGGAATGCGCTATGTATCAGACAGAAATCATTGTCATAAATCGATAAATTGAGAGGCATTATTATACTAATTAAAAAAACAAATATAGATTTTTATCCAGAAAATTACCTATACACAGCTGAACTGCGGAAAATGAATGACTGATCTTAAAGGTATAATAGATAGGACATTAGTTCCGTGTCGTCAACTTTATGGATCATATCTTCTGCTAAATATTCTACTTTTATTTGTACTATCGTCGATAACGTTTTAACGGTTCGATATACGAGTATAGAGCTATCTAGTTTTATTTGAAGACTCTGTTTAAGAAGCTTGATCGGGTCACTGATTGTCAAAGTTTATGAGCGATGCCATGTTCTATGGTAGGGGATCATTTGTTATGAAGGTAGTAGGTATACAAGGATACATAATATACCTTCATACCACATACGAAGATAATATTATTATCTTCGTATGTGGTGGAATGAACTTCTTTGTAATTAGATGTCTGATTCGTTAGATAATGAAAAATGTTTAATACCAGTTTCACAAGTCCCAGAGAGTTCTAGATGGCTATCTGACAGATAAATGTTTTTAATAGAAATGTTTTTAATTTTGACTATTATAGGTATAGATTACATTTCAAAGAAAAACAAAACGATTTTTCAAATAAAAACAAAAGACACCTCAATGACGTCACGCACGAAATGAAAGAGACAGATAGATTAGTAAGAAAGAGATGAATAAAACTTTTTCAATTTTTAAACCAAAACAAAAGACATGCCAATGACGTCATGCACGAAATGAAAAAGATAGATAGATTAATAAGAAAGAGATAAACAGAACTATTCGAAATTTTAAACAAAAACAAAAGACACGCCAATGACGTCACGCACGAAATAAAAGGGACAGCACCATTTGATATCTCATAAATATGACAGAGATAAATGTAATTTTGATGCATCTATCTGAAGTAAAATAAGCCCAGATTTTTTTGTAGGTGATACAAAATGTATTCTAATTTTAAGTACATAAGGTTGATATTGCATTAAAAATTCAGCAAAGGCAGCACAAGTATGGATAGTCTGAACTAATGTTGCCTCTGGTATGATTATGTTTTAGAATTTAGATTTATTTAGAAACCAGTAAGAGAGCGACAGAGGGGACGCGGCGCAGGTAGGGGGGTGCACTAATAATTGAATTGTATTGTATGAATAAATAATTTGCTTGAATTTTTTTCGCGTCATTTATTTGCTACTATCTTCCGCCAGCGGTTTCACCCGCTTCCCGAAGGAACTATTTCCCGTACCCGGATAAAAAGTAGCCTATATGTTATTCTGATATGTAAGCTATATGTCTGCCAAGTTTCATCAAAATCCGTCCAGTGGATCCTGAGTTTAGCGTGTGCAAACAGACAATTTTTTTTTGTCCAATTCTTACTCTTTTTACCCGACTGCCCAGAGACAGGAGAGTTATGTTTTTTCATTTCTTAATAACCCTACATAATTTTGTTTTGTAAAAATATTTAATGTACAGACACGATTTTTTTACTGTTTTATTATTATGTATAGATAGAAGATATAGATTATATCACAAACTGTCAAGGATTTATTATAAGTTTTCATAGAAGGTGCGTACCTCAAACTTTATTAGAAAATAGAACATCGAATTATTATCTGCATATAAATAAAAAGGTACTATTGTTTAAAAATGGCGACACATTCAAATAAAACCATAGACCCCGAATAGCCTGCGCGGCAAACCACAGACAAATGTTTACTTGACGACAAAAGTTTAAAACTACCTGTTGTTTTAGCAACAGCCACAATATTTGAATTGCAGAACAATGTTCGTTAAAATAGATTGCATATTGTTCTAACTTTATCGACAACAATTCTTTTGTTGGGTCACAAAATATGTATTATATCGTTTATCTTTTGGAGTTTTTTGGTATTTAATGAATCATTTACCATAAGCTACCATCATATCTATCATCAGCCTATTTATCGTTCCACTGCTGGACATAGGCCTTCTTTCACTCAGAGAAGGATTGAGCATTAATCACCACGCTTGCTCAATGCGGGTTGGTGATTTTAGACTTCACAGTCCAGGTGTAACTATTTAGCTAACTATAAGCTCGTTATAAAAATAAAGGAGAAAAATAAACGAGGATTTTGTTGTTAATTTGTAACCTGTATTTTTACTGTTCCAGGTACTGAGAGGTCAATGCCATCTTCCCTGAGGCGACTGTTACAGGGAAAAGCGTTTAGCTATAATCTATTATTGGCCGTTATCAAGAATAATACTTTTTGAAATCTTGCCGAATCCATTATTTTTTAGTCCTACTATAATGTTATAATTTCTAATCGTTGTACATTTTAATTCTTCTTACAGCAGTAAATAGTTCCCGGTTGATATTAGTGAACCCGTCAAGGTTCATGATGGGCGGGTTCTTGGAGATGGCCACGAGGAACATCTCGACCTCACGCTGAGTGCTCCTGTCTACTGCTCCAAGGTTCACGTTCAGCAGACGGACTTGGAACTCCAGGCCGACCTAGGAACAATTTAAGATAGTCGTTGTACTGAAATGATTAATGATGAATTTGTTTGAGTTTACTACTTTATATTACGAAAATGAATTATGTTATAATTGAATGATGCAATCGTGGTAAAATTGTTCTAGCATAAAAGTTGATAGATATGTTTGAATTATTTACTTCTTCTAAGCTATAAGTCTAATGGCTAGCTTCAGAGGTTCTAGATAAAATTCAAGATGGCTATCTGACAGATAAAAAAAGACACAGAAAAGAAGTCAAAATGAAAAACATTTATCTGTCTTAACCTCTGAAGATATTCCTTAGTAATAAACGCCTATATAAATTAAATATTACTCAAAATAGTTATTTAAGAAACTAACCTTCCTAGAAGCATGATACGCCTCATTGCAGATAATATACAGGAGCGTCATGCAGTATCCCACGATGACAAACAAACCCATCTCCTTATAACTCAAGCCATGTTCTAGGATTTCTGACAGCGCACCGTACAGCGATATCGTTGTGGTGAAGAAAATTACCATGCAGTAGATTCCATACATGTTTGAGTATGCACGACCTGGGAACATAATATTGTATCGATGATTTTAAGCGACTTCAAAAATAAGAATATGGTTCGCAATTTAGATGTGGCATTTTTTTCATGCTTTAAAGACAGCAGTAGCCTTTGGACTAATTCATCACATCAAGTACAGACGCCAGCACATCAATTTACCTCAATCTGACAAATTTCTTCAGTAGATTTTGAACCTTATCACAATAATGGAAGGTTAACTTTTGATTGGAAAAAAATTACGAGTTCGTTTAGGTTGATCTGCTGTCATCTATACATTAATCTTAGCGCCACTTCTTTACTAGAAACTAATATTTCATTCACAAATACTTTACAAAAAAAACTTTTAGCAAAGGTTTTATTTATGCCTCGTCAATACCTAAGCCTAAAATCCCATTAAGTTCTTTGACTAAAGTTTATCTTACTTAATAATTTCGCCGTAAAGTGAAAGTGACAAAGTCTCAAAGTATTTAATTCTTCTTTAATCTTCGAACCAGTAATTACAAAATTATTGACAGTTTCCATCAGTTTTAGAACAAATGGCGACACTGTTGCTACATGGCTGAATAATTGGGAAACATTTTTTTTTTAATTTGTAGAAGTTTGAGAACGCAATGCCTCCGGTAATCTATCCGATATCAGAAGTAGTCAAAATTAAATTGAATGGGTGTGACACTTTTTATTTGAGTTACTGATGCGAGTATCATAAAGCGGTCATTGTATTTTTATTATGCTGTATAGTTTTGTGGAAAATGCTGTTAACTTTAGAGGCTCAAGGATATTTTGATTTTTGATACTTTATTACAAACTAGCCGTTTTCCTGCCCGTACCCGGATAAAATATAGCCTATGTCACTCGTGGATAATGTAGCTTTCGAATGGTGAAAGAATTTTTAAAATCGGTCCAGTAGTTTTTGAGCCTATTCATTACAAACAAACAAACAAACAAAGTTTTCCTCTTTATAATATTAGTATAGAAGTATAGACTAGCGACCCGCCCCGGTTCCCACGGGTGCAATTAAAAACCTCAAAAATAACAGTGTTTCTCCACTATTTAAAGAATGTTATTATGCATAGGTATACTTCTACTTCCAATTCAATCAATTCCGTAGTTTAAAAGATTTAATCATACATAGAATACGGATTTAGGAACTGAGAAAGCGACTTTGCATTACTATACTATGTAGGGACTTGGCATTACTACTACATTAGTCAGTATTTCTGTCTTGGCAGGATTATAATTTTGGGACTTTACTCTTAAATGAAGCGAAACAGTTATCACTCAGTTAGGTGATATTTTTAAACAATGATTAAGTAGTTGATAAAAGAAACAACAAATATATCTCAATATTGCACCCATCAAAAACAAGAAGCTAAATACAAAATCTATTGCCAAGACTAGCAATAAAATCGCATGAACGACACTTACCCAACTGTTGCATCATATGCGAGAGATCGACCCACAGATGTCGGTATTGTGCCACTTTGAGCGCCGGGTGTTCGGCTTCGAGAGCCTTGTGCAGATTCATGGCCAGCCCTCGGGATGCAGTGCCAAATGCATTGCAGTTTATGTACCTGGGTGTCAATGTTATAGGGCTTTTTATATCGAACTTTTTAAATATGTTCAAAGATAAATTAAGGACTTTATAATGTTCGCTTATGGTCTGGTCAGAAATTTAACGATTTGAGAATTTTTGAGCGTAGATTGCACTATGTGCCTATAACGATAGTCAAACTTTATTTAGCAATCGAATTGGCACCCATTGTTCAAATCTGCCTATCGGTTGTCATGATAATTACCTTGAGCAACCCATTTTAATCTTTTATGCTTATACGTGTTTCAAACAGCAATAGTGCTAAAATATAAAATGTTGAAAACCAAAAGCCTATCTAAATATAACAATAGGTTTAACCACGGGTTTAACAGACATCACAATATAAAAACATCATATGGAAATCCTGTTAAAATTAACCTTACTACATAAATGTATATTTCAACATACCATAGTGAACAAAATCCATCCAACATGGCGATGATATGGTAGTAAGCGAACGAGTGCCACAACTCGAAGTCATCCTGCAAGTAATGCTGAGACAGGATCACAGCGAAACTGAGACCCCAAGAGAACACACATAGACCCCAAGTGAGAGAGTATAGGTTGGGGAACACAATTGGGGTGCCAGTGATCTTTAGGTATTTGAGCTGGAAATAAATAATGGAGAAAGAGTTATATAGGTTTACTACAAATTATTATTTACCAGGTGTTTTCCCGCGGGTTCACTCGCGTCTCATAGAAACTACTGCTAATCGTACGCGGATAAAATACATATATGTTACTCGGGGATAATGTAGCTTCTCAAGAGTGAAATAATTTTCCAAATAGGTTCAGTTGTTTCGGAGTCACACATACAAAAGTTTTTTCTTTATTATATATTTATAGTAAGTATAGATTACTCAAATATTAAAATTATTTAAATAAGACTACGTGTACCTTTTATAACGTTAAAACTCGGCCTAATATTCCGTTATTATAGTTATTAACACAGGTAAGTAGTTATTAAAGTATACATTATTTTATATTTCAAAAAGAGAAAAAAATCACCGGCCAAGTATCCCTTAATCATCAAAATACTTCAGCATTTCTGTACTTTATACACCTTACCTTAGTCATGAATATATTTACGCACTTAAAATAGCAGCATAAAATTGGAATTAATGAACTTTATATAAATTTTAGTACAGGCATAAAAAGGGGCATACATAAAACTCAATAAACTAAAAAATATTAATCGCTATTCGACCTCATATTCGCCGTTTAGTTTTCATTATTCAACTGTGTTTCCGCGCTAGTTAGGTTCCAGGTCAAATTTAATGACTATGCTATGACTAGGCTAGTATATGAGACCTTTTCAAATATTTAGTACCAACGTCAATTCGATTCCAATATAGTTGTTATTGTAATTTGTGGGCGACGTTCACGTTTATTGGCTGACGTAATAATTATAGCCTAGAGTCTCGACGAGGTATTTAGTTGTAGGTACTATAAACTTACAAAATAAAAATATTTCAATTAAAATTACACACTGGAGAAGGAACAATTGATGGAATTAGTATCTGAACTAAAAACCGATTAAGCTAAAGAAATAGCTATTTCACTGCTACGAATAAATTAAACTTTTAAAATTTGCAGAACCTGTAGCGTCGCGCATGTTCCATGGGATTATTAGGATAAACCCGACAAGTATTATGTATTGATTTTGAAATAAGTCGTTTCACACTATCTGTACCTCAACTTAAACATAACAGAGTATACCTACATCTAACTACAAAGACAAAAAACATCATGTTATTGATACCTATTTTTGCTGCAAAGCCGGGGCACATGTCAAACCGTTATCAAAGCTAAGTACAGCACACGTGTACTTGACATAAATTCTATTCTAGTGTGAATACGGCTTTATATCGACTAATGGAAGTACTCTGAAACCTAATACGGGTATTAGTCTAGCTCTCAATGCGAGAGAATCCTTTATTTACAAGATCGATGGTGATACAAAATGTTTGACCAGACTTGAACAATAGCGGGACTAATTCTAAGGCTATTCTAGTACAGACGATAGCACACCAACCTTCCACAATCTGTCAAATTTCTTCAATAGATTTTCAACCTTATCGCAATATCATCATCTACCTAGCCTTTACCCAACTATGTTGGGGTCGGCTTCCAGTGCAACTAGATGAAGCTGAATACCAGTGTTTTACATGGAGCAAATGCCTGTCTAGCGACTGCCAAATGACAGCCGGGACCCACCAGTTTAATGTGCCTTATAGATATTGAAGAACTCGTTATGACAAAATGGTTACTGGTCACCCATCCACGGACTAACCGCGCCAAACGTGCTTAACTTTATGATCGATTGATCCGTTCAATAGTGAAAGTTTAATTTTCGATTGGTAAAATTGGATATTTCGGGAAGATTTGTTCCTTTTGTGGAATAAACGAAAATAATGGTGGCTTAACGTGAAATAGGTAGTTTGCAACAACTTTTATTTATTTCTATTCTTATTTAGCTTTATATTTTTCCCTCGCCAAACTTTGCCGAACCTAAATCAAAACAAATGAACGCGTAAAGTTTCAGGTTGAGCTGTTTCAATACAAATAGGTATTTCGGTACACTAAGTACGGAAATTCTTTCGCTTCACTTCGTTATACTGTAGGTATTCGTAGCCATGGTAGTAATTTTGTTTCACAGTATTTATTAGTAAATATATGGAAATAATTAGGTATGTTTTTAAAAGAAATTATTAGATAGGTAGCGTAAAGGACAAAATTTAATGCAAATGTGTGTATGTAAGTTCTACCAACCTGATAATGTGTCCACATATTTTTGAATATAGCCACTTGCGGTCCATGTCTCCACGATGCGATTGGTAACAGAAAATGTGGGATCAGAATGCTCAAAAATATAATATTATAGATGACTTCATCAAATCGCTTATTAGTACTGCTTTGGAAATTCGCTAAGCGTTCCCGGCCCACTGTAAAGAGAGTTCAGTTATAGAAAATTGTTTCCTGACTTCTCAAAAGGTTCGCAAAGTTTTAGGCAAAATTTGGAGCAATTAAAAGCGATTGGTACATTTAAGCTTCGGAACCTTATAAATCTGTACCTACTTAAGAACATTTTGTAGATTTCGGTACTTCCTTGAAACAAAAGTAGGTGTTATGAAGTAGGTTTATCAGGCAAATGTTGATCGGTAATTAATTATTGTCAAAGCGTATAAAGAGGGTCATTCAGTTATTATTTAAAATTATATTATTTTCTGCCCCCTGCTTACCTTTGACTACAATGATGCATTCCAAGCTCCATACTAGGTAAGCCCATAGCGTTGCTTTCGAAATCCAATTAAACGTGGTCCGTTTTGTTGTTTGTGCGTCTGTGAAAAAATAGTACCAATGTAAATTCTAAATTTGGGAGATACTTAACCTATAAAACTACATGTAACTACGATGTAATAAAAATTCTAGAAAATATATGTGTGAGAATTGAAATTAATTTTGTTAGAGTTCTTTCTCAAACCTAGGAACTTTATTACTCAGAAAATTTATTACATTTGAAAGTTTATAGCACACAAAATGGCAGCTAGCACTAACAGTCCAAACATTGTCTCAAAGTTATTGGGTTCTGAAATATTTCAACACATTTTCTTTTGGAAAACTTTGTTACTTTATATGTGTTCAAGCTGCAACAAAGTTCCGCCACCGCATTCTATCTGATGAAGACGAATGCCGATATTTTAAAATTTTAAACCAAGAATATTTTTAAACTTTCTCAATTCTATTGTTTTGGAAAAGATCTGTCATTTTGTTGCGGAATGGAGGCAAGTAAAAATAAATGGTCTGACAATACCATACATATTTTCTCGTTCAATAAATGTTCCATTTTACAATTCTTGCAAGTTACGTAACTAAAGGCTAGCAATAATTTAGTCACTTAACTTAAAAATAAATCTAGTACCTAACATGTTTAAAAAGTGATCTAAACTTTGAAAAATATTTACTTTTAGGCACCCTCATGATAGGCATAACTCCCATAATTTGGAACAGCACAAGCAAACTTTTCGTTGTAATATAGAAACTGTCATGAGCATCAAGCAAGGCGCCATCTTTATCAGTTATTTCCGGACCATAAAGATCTTTCGCGTCATATTCTGTAAAAAAGAAATTAAGAAAAATAAAACATTAATTTAGATGATTATGAAAGAGCCCATCAGTTATCTGAGAAGTAAAAAATGAGGAAAGGGTTTCCGTGAATAAGAGTTTTGTAACGTTATTTATTTTTATGGTTTGAATTTAAATAAGCTGTCGTAAATAAGCGGGGAAGTTATCTTTTCAAGACTGTAAGTAACATTCATTATGTATAATAAAATAAATCTTAATTGCAGTCAATGATTTCCCACTCCCCGATAAAACATTTACGTTTAGGTAGGTACTTGATGCAAATTATTCGCGGAATACTGGTGGATTGAACATTACACAAACAAAGCAATACTCATTAAAGTAACTAGCATTATGCAATACATATAACAATTTCCTATAGGGACAAATACGATCAAAACAGATAAACCCACCTTTAATACCATCCTTCTCATCAATCCGCTGAAACATTTCTCTCTTACGCGATTCGTTATTGTGAACAGTATTGGAATTGTAAACCCGAAAACCATGTTCGTCTTTGTTCATACTGAGGCTTTTGTTTCCAAATATAGAAAGGGGTATACTCGTTGCTTCCACCGGGTAGAATGAGCCACGTGAAAGCGGGCTACAGAATGGGCAATAATCAATCATAAGCCCGACCGTCTCAGCTTACTTGGTTATGCCTGTTTGTCAATATAGTCGCGTGGAGTGGCTCTGTGTGTAATTTTTTTGTACGCTTTTTTGTATTAAAAAAAATAAATTTGTAGATCTTCATTTATTCAAAACATTCCCTCAAACATAAAATGCTTGTGTTAAGAAATGTTCTTCTAATTTATATATTTTTCCTTTTCTATTAAATATTTTTTTTCTTTCCTGTATACTTAAGTAAGCATTAGGTATATACAAGCAGTCAAATAAGCATCGCAATCTCCTCAAACTTTTATATCACTCAATTCAAAGCAATATTCAAATCTATCCGAGCTTTCTTCAGTACGTTCACAAGTATACTATCACTGGCCACCAGACCCAACCTTCTTCCTAAAAAAAATATAGAAATACACTCTACACCATCTCTATTCCCCAGACACCTCTTGACGTCGTATACCGATGACGCCGCAGCGTCGCTCCACCGCCATTAATTCATATTTCAGACTAATGGCGACTTTCGAAAACACTTAACGACCCCTTAAGTGAGATGTAAGCAAGACCTTGTGAACCGTTAAATATTCAATATGAAATTAAGGATACTAGTAAACCGCAACGATGTGAAATTCACTTCTGTTTTAGGGTCAGCGATTTTGTGATAAGGAGTTTAGGCATTGTGAAGTTCGTTGAAGGGTTGGTACTGACTGTCATCATCAGCCTACTTATTGTCACAAGGCCAAGTATTATATTCTTATAGAAAAGGTACGGGTATGTTTGTGGGTTACCTACTTAGCAGATTGCGCAAGATTGGTGGTTTGTAACTTTCCATTTGAGAGGTTTTATTTCAAATCTTATCTAGATAGAATCTTATCTAGAACCTTATTTATTTGGCTAAATTTTAGTCACTTTTATCAAATCCAATATTCGACTCACTTACGACGAAATAAAAATTATATGCCTATTCCTTTAAACAAAATAGAAGAACAAAAGTAAGTCATTCTTCCAGGACTTTAAAACAAATGACAGTCAAAAAATCTCTAAGTATAAAATTACGCTCAAATGTTATCTTTAAGCTCGTGATCAACGAGCGAGCTTCACGGTGCGGTTTCGAGGCTCGCCTGCTAAGCTTGCTAGTGGATCACCGCAAAACCGCGGTTTCCAAAACCGAAAAGTAGAACTTGACTTGCATGTTTCTAATTTATGTAGAGTATAGTTTTGGTGTCTACATGACACATGTGGACACACGTCTCTGGTAGAAAAGTAAATTGAATAGATTGAAGGTCTTGATATTGGAACAATTGTGGATCAAAAATATCAAGGTCCTGTTTATCATATTGGTAAGAAATCATCTCCCAAACATAGATATTAATAACAAAAGTCATTATGTTTCAAGTCATCTACCAATACATTATAAGTGTAATCAGGCATGGACTAAATAAATAAAGATATGGAACTGATCATAAATAAACCATTGACTAAATATTCACGTTATGTTCAAGTGTTCAAGCACCTTAAGAACGTCATCCATACATGTCAAATTGCATAAATTAATAATACAAGAGTCCCGAGGTCACGAACACCGAAATGAATCAATAATCTTATTTCTTACGTATATTTTCTCTCTCAATAAATAAGTTCATACTGTAAATGCATTTTAATCGGGGCCTTACATTTCACAAAAGGCTTAAAAACTTTATAAAGGTGCACGGTGACAGAGTTAATATTAATTAAGCGATTCTGGTGAAAGGTGCGTTTCACTTTGTACTGAAAGCTCTGTATTTTATTTAATGGTACTTTTGAATTCATAGAAGAATATGAAAAGAGTTTGGCTATAGGTTCAAAATTATTTAAGCTGATGACAAGACGTTCAATATTTTGATCTATATATGTATGTATGAGCTAGGTATGCTACAAAGCCTTCCATTGGTAATTTCTTCTACAGATAAATAATAGTAGTTATATAATTGCAATAAAAATTTTGAATAAACATAAAACTAATGTTAAATATCTATAAATTAAAGTTATCCGAGTTCATTTTACTTGCTACTTTTGTAATGAGCTTCATGTCTTTGAAAAAAATGGCAGAATTTAAATTAAAGCGATCTTTGTCATCTATACTAATAGTATAAAGCTGAAGAGTTTGTTTGTTTGTTTGAACGCGCTAATCTCAGGAACTACTAGTCCAATTTGAAAAATTCTTTCAGTTCTTTCAGGCTATGGGCTACTTTTTATCCGGGTGCGCGCAGTAGTTCCCACGGGAAAGCGGGTGAAACCGCTGGCAGAAGCTAGTGTTAAATATCTAAAAATTAAAGTTATCGAGTTTATTTTACTTGCTCCTTTTGTAATGAGCTTCATGTCTCTGAAAAAAATTGGTAGAATTTAAATTAAAGCGATCTTTGTCATAAAAATCAAAGTTCAAAGTGGAACACAACAAATTATCCACAGCCAACAGTTGATCAAACATGCTTACGTCAATTTATATTCAATTAATCCCTTGTAACGATGGCAATGAAAGCGGCATGCTGTTTAATGTTTATCAGTAGGTACCTACAATGTAATCGGCTTTGTTTGAACTTAATTAAATAACGCCTATGCATACCTATTGACTTGACAGTGTTGACTTAATTAAATAATGACGTGTATATTAGTTTTTATGTTATATGTGTTTTTTTTTATTTATAAGGGTAAATAATAATAAGTTGGTAAATATAGTGTTCCTTTAAAGAATTATGCTGGTCATGTAGACTGAGCAAGGTAATCTACACTTACCTGTAAAAATATGGTGTGATTAAAGAGGGACTTGCAATTAGAATGTCTATTGAAAATATTACGGGTAAACTTCGTAGTTTGCAAGCAGCTTGACCTATTTACCTAAGTACTGCCTAAGTGCTACTGAATATATCGAATATATTCACTCCAAAAACTTTGCTTAAACCTGCGGAGGAATTTCATACAAATTTTCTTAATGAAAAGTCATTAAGACACTGAATTGTAATCAAAGCCCATTAGATGACCAATGAAGCTAATTGAAAACTTCAATGACACGAAAATTGAAGAGATTCTCATTTCAGATCTTCGTTTGTTTGACAACAGCTATTGTTATGCAAACAATACCCTTACCATTGTATTACCAATTATGTAATATTCAATTGGTAAAAAATGGTAGATTTTGAAATTGTCCAATATTAGCTTGTTAAGACATTTCGTAGAAGGAAAACATGAATGATTACAATTGGTACCTACACAATAACACTGCAAGAAGACCTAGGTAATGTGCAAGACAAGATGAACACAATTTAACAAAAAACCTCATGGTAAATAACTATCAAAATGGAAATTTTCTATTTGAAAAATCGATAAGCTGTTGTACCCACTTCACAAAGGCTGGTAGATGAAGTATCTTCAATTCACCACACCTTTTGTATCAGTAACCTTTTCTTGCAGATAGAACACCCGTAGTAGGGGCTAGCCGTAGGGAATCCAGACGTTGCTCTAACTACTTGCATTTGTATACGTCGCGGCCCCTGTTCCGTTCTTATCTCAGCTCTTTGTCATAGGACAAGGTCCTCAACGCTGAGCGTCTGTTCACGGCCATACATTTTATAATGTTGGGATAAAAATGAATGGTGCTGTGTTTTTTATTGTGTGGCAAAGGGTTCTGGGAGTTTGGGGTTGGAAATGCAGGTTTGAAATGAAGAATTCGTGTAGAATGATCGCTGCGAAAGGGCTGCGGGTTTTTTTGAAAGAGTTACTGCCGCCCTGGTAAAGGGGTAAGGAGGGGCACTAGGAGGAACATGGTGGTGACTAAAACTCCGTAAAAGTCTGACACTCCCTTACGCTGCACCCACAGCGGTAGCGGTGATTCTTCAAAAAGAACTACAAAAAATGGGAAAAATATCAATGTAATTTGGAAATAATCTACATAAAGGAAATTGGAAATGTTTTGTGCACTGAAGAAAACGATACAAAAACAGCGAAAAAACAATTCGTTAATTGTTATCAAGAAATTAAATTATCATGGCTACTAAAGGTAAAAATAAATTTAATTCCCTTATTTCCGAAAGATCTCCGGGCACAAATCAAATCTGATTCACAGTACAATACAGAACCATTAAATTCATTTAATGGCCTTCAAAGTTTATTTTAATTTATGGAGACCTTGGAACTTGCGCAGATTTATTCATGATCGAATTTTGAGTTTAAATATTGAATTGTAAACTTAGTAGTCTCCTAATTATTAATTTGTAGATTACAAAAAAAAACAAGAATTCAAAATGTGGCCAGAGTGAAAAGAGGGAAGATTAGAGGACAGATTTCTAGCTCTTTCTTGGACTTTCCTCAACATTATAGCTATGACACCTACACCATGGTATTCATGATAACACATACCCATTCAGTACAATCAGATGGTAACTTCAAAATTTCCAACTAAGTACAACTTAGTCAAAGTACTAACGAGAAAAGTACCTTTGCTGATAAAATTGCTCAAGTTACGTATTCAAGTTGAACGTCTCCAACTTCGCCAGAAGAATCATTCGTCCTTGCTACCTAAAAGGCAAATAATACCTATTTGTGTTTACAATTGAGAGTTGAATTTATTTTATGGACCTCCCTCGTATTTAATTGTTTGCAAACGGCAGTTTGAAAGTAAGAGAGAACGATTAAGTTTGTTGAGACTTTTTTATGTATCGTATAAAAGGTTCGATGTTAGAATTTAATTACAATTTGTTATGGATCTACCTTATATTGTTTATAGGTTTGTATGGTTGAAAGAAGAAAATATTTGTGGCATAACAATCAACGATACGTCTGCAAAGAATGCCACTTTTAAGATAACATCAGACAGAGAAGTATCGAGGTAGAAGACATGCTGCGCTGACTTCAAATAAAATACGGATAAGAGAAGGGGATAGACGAGAAAATGCAAATAAGGCTCATCGCCCAAAAAAAAAGAAACCATGCTCTTATTTTGATTTTTAATTAAGTACACAATTTTACCTCTGGTTTGGTCTGTTTGTCTGGTAAACATACCTAACGAAATATAATTTCTAATCTTCGAAGTCTATAGTAAAGGCCATAACTACAGAGATTTCTAGACTAAGCCTGAGGCTCTTAAGAAGTCACGTCCACCTATAAAGTGATGTAAGATTATTAGAAGATATTATTTGCGACAGGCGCCTTACCTATTGCCTACGTGGTCTATTTCCCGGCGATTTACAGAATTTATTGCGGGAACAACTGCATTGCTATGGTTTATAGACAGGTAACTATAATGGATATAGCTGTTTTATCATTATTGAAGTTTAGTTGTATCAAGTTCTCTCAATCAGTTTGAAAAGAACTCTTTTATTATACTATTATATTTTACACAAAACCATATTTTGCTAGAGAAAACCTTTAAGTATCAAGAAGAAACAAAAGGTGCCTAATTAATAGCATCACATTTTACAAGCTCCTGAAACCAAAATGTTAGTTGCCATCAAACTAAATAGTTCTCTTCGAGTTCACGACTAAGACTCAACTAATACAAGTAGATACAACCTACCTACTAGCAATCGCCCAGAACCCCAATATTATAGCCGAATGTTTATCAAGCATTGTTACAAGTCGGGATACCGTGAATAGTTACAGAGTATCAGAGGAAAGGTACCCGACAAAGTTCTAGAACAATCCGCAACTAACTGAACTTATCCATTACTAGTTCGGCTTAATCGATCCGGTTGGATCTAGTTCTAACTGGTTATCAAACTAGTGTGTAGTACTATTGTGGATTGTGTTTATTGTTCAATGAGTTCGTGTTCTTTGGGGTATAAAATGAACAGATAGGTGGTGTTGCGATTTATCTATGTATTTTTTTGTTACTTAAATACTAGGTACTACCTTCTACATATTATCTTAAACGGGTCTTCCTAAATATTCTGGAAGGGAAGGGTGTGTTTATAAAATTACTTTTACTCACAGATTTGTATGATTCCATCATCAGGCTTTTTACTATCCCACATCACATCTAACACATGCCTCTTCTCACATAGACAAGTTAGATTTGTTCGAGCATGTGGCAAATATCACGACTACTAACAATATCAAAAATACAACTTTTCAATAAGTGGACAATATAAACCAACATCAATTCCAACATCCAAAACTGTAATACCGGTAAGCTTAGCCGCTTTCACAAGGCCATAGATTTTCCGAGTCGCCACCATTTGCCATATGACGCGAGTCGCGACAACTGCTACGATGATCCTTAAAATCTTTTATATACCTAAATACCTATATATCGCTCGGCACGAAAATACGATATTTCTGTTTCGCTGAACATCTGTGTTTTGTTTGTATGTATGTGGATACCTATGTACTTGTGTGTCTCGTGTTTGTCTCTTTCCGTTTGGAGGGGAAGGTATTTTTTTTTATTGCGAAGTTATTTTGCTGAGGGGATTTTTTTATTTATATCTCTTCGATCAGAAAGAGTTAAGTATAGGTAGCTGCTCTTTGTTAGGAAATCTTAATGAAATCAACAGTTTATAAAAGACTAAGCAACTTCCACCAGCGGTTTCACCCACGTCTCGTGGGAACTATTTACTCCGCGTAACCGGATAAAATTGGACCAGTAGTTCCTGAGATTAGCACATTCAAAAAAGCAAACAAACTCTTCAGCATTATATTATTGGTGTTATAAAGATTTTAACAATTACAATACTAGGTATAGGATAGATGAGTGTGTTTCCTCAGAACAGCCATGCAGGCCCCAATAAAATAAAATAAAATCGCTAAAGAAAACTCTTCAATACTCAGAAGTGTCAACAAAGTGTTAAACCCACTTATTCAATTAATCCAAATCCCGCAGCAGTAATTGCATAAAACGTCATCCGCCAAGCTATTACAGGAGTCTTGGCACAAATAGTTGCAGCAGGAACCCCTCGGGCGCTGTTCCCTGAAACTGACAAGTCTTACTTAATAGTGCTATTGTGAATTATGTTCCGTTATTTTGGATAAAGTTTAATAATTACACTAGGTATCAACTTTCTGTTATGTAATATTTTTCTTTCACAACTTTAGGTACAGATTCCAGCAGGCCAGCAGTTAACCTACCCGATTCTGCCAAAGTTTTCCAATTGGACATTCACCTTTCATTATTGTGATAAGGTTGAAAATCTATTGAGGAAATTTGACAACTTGATATAGCTTGATGTGCTGGCATCACTACATAGATAGGTGCTCTTAGCAAAATCTAAGTTGTAGAGAGAGAACACTGAAAAATATGATAGAGAAGGATTTGGAAGACTAACAACCACTGAAGACTCGGAAATAGCTACAATGCACACAGCAAACGAGTTAGCTTCGCAAACATTGTGCCCCGATGTACGATATCACTGCAGCCGCCTAAAATAAGTGGCCATATCCGACACTAAACTTCACAATATAGCTTGCAGAGAACTGTATAGACTCAAATTGGTCGACTTGTTATAAGTTGTTATACTTAGTATGCTTAGAAGAGCTAGTGGCAAAGTAAAAGCCACGTGGATCGATCGATCATAAGGTTAAGCAACGCTTGGCGCGGTCGGTCCGTGGATGGGTGACCATCTTGTCATAATGAGTTCCATGTTTCGGAAGGCACGATAAATTGGTGGGTCCCGGCTGTCATTTGACCATCTTTGGCAGTCGTTACGGGTAGTCAGAAAGTCTGACAACTAGTCTTACGAATGGGTACCGAGTTGCCCGTGTAACTGATTTGTGGAGGTCAGACAGGCAGTCGGCTGCATCCGGTTAGACTGGAAGCCGGCCCCAACATAGTTAGGAAAAGGCTAGGCATGACTTAGTAGGTTTAAGTCGAGTGGTGTTGTGTTTTGTTAGCTGATGATGATGATGACACTGTCTGTGTAATTATTATGTATTTATATGATTATTGTTTCACGTAAGTATTTACTAACAGTTTTCACTTGATAGTGGTATGCACTTGATAGTGGTATGCACTTGATAGTGGTATGCACTTGATATTAGATACATGTTTCGTGAAATGAAGGCAATAGGTATTATAAAAAGCTGATCAAACTATGTAATAACTATGTAATGCATAAATCAACCGAAATGGAACCTTTAAAATTTTATATTTGTACGAATATTGAGAATATGCTTAGTATACGATAAGCCGACCAAAAGCAAGTTATTACAAATATTATAAAGCTAAAAAATAAATAATACACTAACCTTTAATTACGTGTAAAGGAACGATTGACAGTTTCCGTCAGTTGTCATTGTCAGTCTGTGACAGTGTCACTTGCAAAATTGCGAATGTTTATTGTTATTCCCGGTGAATATGTGATTTTCTATGAATAGTTTAAGCTATGAAGTATTTCTTCTGGATTTTATTTGTTCTTGATGTTTAGCTTTGGCTACTGAACTACAAATTGTTACGGTTGCAGCTTCTCTACTCATTCTGATTGCTCCTATGTGTTATTGGTAACGAATGGCATAAAACCACAAAACCTTTTACCTTGCGAATTTAGATTTACTTGTGGCTATTATTATCAGTTCACGGTAAATATCTCTTAGTTATTAAATGTTTATCCGCCCCTAAGATGCCTCACTGAACATGTTTTCTGGACGATTATAAAATATGATGAAAAAATTTAATAATAATAAATAAACAATAGATATATTACACCAGATAGATTAAATACAATTAAAATGGAAGTAGAGGAAGA
>NWSH02000437.1:10052230-10078703 GCA_002382865.2 Heliothis virescens | reverse complement strand
GGCGCGAGGCAATCGGCGCGAGGCAATCGGCGCGAGGCAATCGGCGCGAGGTAATCGGCGCGACACTACGGAACCTATGTACCTATTCTGTCTACTTCTAAAGGAAGCTAGCGTGAAGATACTTAATACAATAAGTACTAAACGTAACTATTCAAAAAAATGTGGGTAGTTGTTAAAACGAAAGCAAAACAAACAACTAAAAGTTACGTGGGTATCAATCTAAACTATCTAAATAATCTAGACTATGGGCCACTACGTTGGGATGCCAATTGTAGGAGGGAGAATGTGTACAGAGAGGAAAGAAACCCACAATGCATACAAAACTATTATTTATTTGACTAGCTCTAACACTTAACAAAAATATAACTATGACCATTAACTAAAATAATATAAATGAACAAAATCAAGTACGGCTAACAGAAGAACTAATCTACGCGGAGCCCTACGTGCGATGTGTATCGCTTGCTGGTGTGTGTGGACCGCTAACGGTGACAGCACAGCCAACCAACAATACACGCCGCTAGTTCAAATCCAGCAAGGGGCGAGGTACTCGTGACCGACCTAGGTCGATGCGAGGAGTACGCTCGGAGCGTGCCGAACCCGAACTGCCGTTGCTGGCTGTTGCGGGCCTTTTTATAGGCGGGCCGCGGTGGCGACGCTGAGAGCGGGGAGCCGGCGACTCGGTGGGTAGCTGCGCGGGAGGGGCGATGACTCGTTGTTTTGTTCGTCGCGTTACAATGCGCAATATTTTCCCCCATTAACAAATCAAATAGCTATTCCCATTCAGAAGTTCATTGCTCGATATCGAACGTTAGCGCCTCGATAACAACCTCACTCAAGGTCCTCATTCATTGAGCGATACGTCAAGTTCATTGATGATTTACGCTTGTGTGCGTACTGTACTCACACGGCTAATGTACGTGTTGCGTCGCGTACACGCGATTGTATCCATGTGTGCGATAGATACACAAGCATTGCGTGTGCGTGCGTCAATTTCTATATTAATTTCTAGTGCTGTTGTGCATGTGTGCGTGTACGCATGCCTGTTGGTGACAGGACGCTCAACAATAGCCGGAATAGGAAGCGACAACGGCAAAATGGGCGTGCAGACTGACTCCCCAGACAAGATCCGTAAGCAGGTTCTTGCCACTGGACTCACTTTTTGTTGATTAATTTGTTAATTGAATATGGACAATGACAAGACTAAAAAACGGCTTTACGCACAAAGCACACTGTGCTCTGATTGCCTAAAGAGTTTAGAGTCATCGGAAATCCTGGTTCATACTAGTTCATCACGCGCACGTGGACAATGATTTGCCTAATGATCGATTGTTCTAGAGCTTTGTATTAGCATTTAGTTTAAATGTATTGTAGTATAAATATTACCTAGAACTGTACTCGGACCTGACTGTTTATTTCTGGTTTAACAATGCGTCCTTCGAACTTGGATGCGTACAGACCCCGTCATTTAATTGACTACCCCAAGCAATTTATTGCATCAGGAGATATTATGTTACAAGAAACGTTCATGCATGTTGCAGAAATGTTAGGTATTAATTAGATATCTAATTAATATTTTTGAAATATAAATCCCACGAAGATACAGTATGTATTTGGTCTTGATTAGGACTTAAACCACAGGTTACTTAACAGTTACTACTTAAACGCTTAATTTTTTTACGCGTACATTGTTATGTGCTGGGAGTAGAAAAATATATCACGCAAAGAAGAAGTAGAATGATATTTTTATTCTGGACATACAAAAACACGAGCGTACCTAATCATACCTCGAGATGCTCACATACATGGCTGAGGTATTTTCTTTCATGACCAACTATGGAACCTAACTAAACTTATTAATAATTCGCAGATAAAAATAACCATAGAAGGTTGCTTTTACGAATTAAATACGAAACAAATTGTTTACAAAACTTGTTATTCTAATCATTATTGCCTGGTAACCATTAATGGTATTTTGATTTGAAATTGTAACTCTCATTGACGTAAATGAATAAATACTGCGGTGCCATCCGTGTCATGCTTTTACCATCTGGCATTTGCAAAACAGAACACTGATTATAGTCCATTTGCAAACAAACAAACCACACAGTTTAAGTGTGATAATTGTTTATCTCAAAACTCCTTCAATCTTGCAGCACAATTTGGATTTTGTAGCATGAATTTTACCCAAATTCAGAGTTGACAAAAGTTGCGTGGAAAGCCTTGTTTGTTCTATTTGATGAAAGCTCACCTGCCTAGCCTTTTCCCAACTACGTTGGGGTCGGCTTTCAGTCCAATAGGATGCAGCTTAGAACCAGTGTTTTACATGGAGCGACTGTCTATCTGACCTCTAGAAACCAATTACCTGGGCAACCCGATACCCCTTGGTAAGACTGGTTGTCAGACTTTTTGGTTTCTGGACTAACCGTAATAACTGCGATAGATGTTTAAATGACATCCGGGACCCACCAGTTTATCGTGCCTTCCAAAGTACGGATGAAGGTTCTTAGAAGAAAATGACGAGAATTATTAAAATTTTAATTTGTGGATAGTGGAATTAAGTTCAAATCAATAAATATTTTTACCAAAGGATAAAAAAAACCTGTTTACGTTCTATCACAGAAATAATGAAACACTTTTCGGAAATATACAGTTTATTTTTATTTTTTGGGACTTCTTATTTTAGGTACAGACGACAGCAGGTCAACTTACCCAAATCTGTCAAATTTTACCGATCGAGGATTAACGGAAAGTGTGATAATGATGAAAATCTATTGCAGAAAGACAGATTGTGGTAACTTGATGTGTGTCGTCCGTATTTATATTTTTAAGTACATTTTTTACGATTTGCTGGCAAAATGAAAAAGTGTATATTATATAAAAGCCACGGGTATTGTTTTAACTTCTTTCTTTCATGGCTCGTAGTAACGATTATTTGTTATGACCTTCTCTTGTTCCTCATGATCGTGTCTGCAATATGACAGGTTGTAATTTCGATATTACTGACCAGCAATGAAAGAACCGCAGCGTGCATAATTGACGAAACATATGCAACCTTATGACACATCAAAATACGGCTTGTTATCCCGTGATCCCTATTTCAAAGGCAATTTGGTCAGAGGTCTTTATATGATGGTTGTATGTTCAAAAAGATCTAGGTCACGAAAACCATTGCTTGCAGCCCCAGGCCTAAACATCGGACCTAAATACTAAATTATCGTCAAATGCAGACTAATGATTAGTTGAAGATGCAAAAAATTATTTAAAATATAAAATTGACGGTAGATTTTTAAATGCGGCACTGTCTTTTGTAGTCATGAGTATTTTGTTAATGTATTTTTTCTTTTTTTCAGGTTGAACGGTGCAGCTTCTAAGGCGCCGTAATCTAAAGGTAAGATGTTTGGCTTATATTTATTTTATTTTTGTCTGGACATTCCAAGTGTTGTAAGAGTCAACTTCGTTATCTGAATTTAGGGATGTCGTGGTCTTTGATGTTATTTTTTAAATAATATGTAAAACATTTAAATTATCTGAATCAAAAAGGCGCGAGTTAAAGTCGCAATTAGTATGGTCTTCTAGATAGACATTAACTTCTTTCTTACAAACTAGAAAATTCTAAATACGATATAAAAAAAACGCTACTATGTAAATAAAGCTTAATGAAAACTAATTTAATATAAAAAGAAAAAAATTAAATATGCACCAAAATATGGCATCATCTACTTTGGTGCACTTCACTAAAACATAAATAACAAAGAGGTAAAATATTTCATAAATATGCGACCTCTTTTCATAAAATAAATTTTATTCTTTATTCAATAATTTAGCGGCCACCTAGATTGTCTATGGGCAGCAATCTATTTGACATAACACGCTGACTTTAATTGCGTTCACATCACTTTATGTAAATGTGAAATTTCGAATTTGATTTTTTAATATTTTTCGTGAATCTATTTTTGAAGAAATTATTTATTTATGTGAGGTCATGGTAAAATATCATGTGTTATAAATTGTCATTGGAAACAGTGGACATCGGATCTTTGGTTAGGTGCGCCGGGGAGATCGTTGTGTTGTCATCATGTTGAACGAATGGTTTCAGCGAAGAATAAAAGAAGTTTACATAGAGAATTTTCAGGTATTTTATGGATTATTTATTTTGATTCTACAATTAATTGGCTTTTTAATAATATGAGGGGTATATAGGAGCTTAAATAATAATAAAAAAAAGAAATTGGTAATTAATTGCGCAAAATGGATTGTAATAATTTTAATGTAATACAAATCTAACGTGCTATTTAAGTAATAAAGTATGCATTTTTAGTTAGATATTTCATTCCATGCTGAATATTATTTGGTTAATCACTGCAAGTAAATAAGTAATTATGATTACTACACGTTAATACCACATAAACTAATTAGAAAAACTTGTAACAATGCCAGAATTCATTTTCCACGATTCATTAAATTCTAACTGGAATGTCAAAATAATTTGTAAGTTATCCAAAAAATGCTTTATTTTTTGAATTAGCGCTATATATTTGTATTCAAAAAGAATAAAATAGCTACGCATATAACGGACATCAGGACATTAGTATATATTAGTGATAATAGCTATATAATTTACTCAAAGCGTTGATACTGATATTTAAAAATATATTTGAGTGTAATTTACTACAATTCAAATTTGAAAGCAGAATATTATCTAATTGCAAATATTTTTTTCTTTTTGGTTAAATAGTCAAGAGCTTTTAGTGTATAGAAAGAAATCTTGTAAAGTCTTCTATTTAAACAATTTTCACAATCAATGATCTGATGTTCGAACATAACACAACACAACTGCAATTTTCCGTTCTCAAAAAACAACAGGTAAATCACAACAAAAATGTATTTCAACACAATTTCTCCCTTAATTGACTACTAATTAATATTAATATCACAATTCAGTGCTTTTGCGGTGTATTTTCCCGTAAGGTACCGCTATAATAATGACACCACACATGACGATGAGCGACGGCGACCGATGGGTATTTTCACACAGCTCCACCATACGAACACATAGATTAAATAAGGGGACAGAAACTGCAGATAAAAATAATTATAATAGAGCATTAATGTAGGGAACTATAAGGGAAATCTTGAAAAGGACTATAAAAATAAATTTTTAGTTAATTAAACTCACAATTATTTATTTGTCTTCAATCAAACCATCCCATGATCCGATTCGCTGTGGGTCATAACTTCACTGACTATAGCTACCTTTGCTCCTCCTGGTTTTGGATACCCTTTGTGTGCGAAGGCTGCTCTAGCCCTTTCGAACAAATTCCCAAGCATTGAATTGATCCCAAAAACTAAGATATTTTGCTACCTTTAAAGCGTTTGGTGTAAAGTTCATGAAATAAAAGCTTGCTAAAACTCTACGAAAGAAAGTCTCCTTCTGTCTACCTGAACTTAATGTCCACATTAAGTATTTTGTAATATGCCAGCTAGCGATAAACCTTGTATTGTTATAACTCTAATAAGAATAACAAAGCCGTTAAATCCTGCATTACAATAATCATCTCACGAAATAATTTATTAATAAACTAATTTATTTATATCCCGAATCTAAGTCTAACAATAGTCAATAAAGCAGCGTACATACTTATTGACTATTCTGCTCCTATGAATATTAATACTAAGTGCACATTTCCTCGAATACGGGCAAGAAACGGAACTCGGTTTGTTTGCTTAGGCTTAAAAATTAGGTGATTTGCATCGCGTTTTCCGCTCAACGTATGAAGTTATTCTGTAGCTTCCTGTATCTATGGTAAAAGATATACAAGATAGGTATAAAATTATGCGGAAAAAAGATGGTTAATGATGTTATAATATGCAAATAAAATTATTTTAAAATTCAAATATACAATCAAATATTGTTATGGGTGCCCAGTAATTGGATAAAACAAGTATCTAACACACGTTATTAATCACACGCATACATCAATAGATTCAATTTAAGAAAACCACAAGCTCTGAATCATTTGATTGAAGTTTGATTCCTCCATAGGTATAAATGTAGTAGATTTTCCTTCTGTACCATAACTAATCTTTAATAACAGCAAAAAGAGGATCACTTCCCACTCCAGTTTTTACTACCATAATGACCTTCGATTTTAATTGTCCAGCTAATTACGACATAATTTGACGATGGCAAAGTAATGTTTTAATTGTACACCCTTCTCTTTATATTTTCTTGCCAATTAGGATTTAATTATTATATCATCTGTGCTTTTACAGTTAGTATTTTTTTAAGTCCTGATTACTTTTGATCAGCAAAGAGATTAAAAAAGTTTAAGGACTAGCGTGATGCTGGCAGTATGGCGCTTATCTGTGTCCATCGCGTGCGTCCTGGCAACAAAGGTTTCGGACTTTAGAAATGGGCATTGATTTCGCACAGTTAAAAATTTAAAATTCGAAAATGGAAGGCAAAAAGAGCGAAGAGGGGCCAACCGCCGCGGCGTGCCCACCCAGTCGGCCGGCGTACCGGCTCGCTACATCGCTCCACCGCGGTCGTTGGCGAATACCGCCAATTCCTCCGCCATTCCTCTCCCTAGCCCACAAGGCTTATAATCGCCGCCAACTACCATTCAAAATACACCTCAAACCCCCCAGTTTTTAAATCCAATTTCCCTTGCGCAGATCTCGGCTAATTTTCCGACAGAGATAATGATTAAATTGTTTCGGCATGTCAAATCAAACGAAATTATGCTGTTATATCTTGTTTAATAGCAGTAAGGTTATGTTTGTGTGGTACATACCTACGTGGGTACCCCCAAGTGAGATTTCTCCTTTAACGGATTCCTTAAAAATATTTTCTTTTTCCACAAATGGTTTATGGTAATTTTCATTTTTGTCTCTACTTAAAACTGTATTGTGAATACTTCATGACTAGTTACAGTTTGGTCGTGAAATGGAAAATGGGGCAAAAGTATCTGCATTGCAAGTTAAAGCTTTTTTATTAATAAGAAGTTCCTGAGCATCACTCACGTGAAAAATATTTAAAATGGTTCTGAAAAGCTGCACGTCGTCACCGAAGTATAGTTTCATCCCACACATACATATGTCATCACCCAAGAGTCAATGGTTTCTGTGCCATGAGGTGAATGTCACCACAAGGTCGTTATGAAGAGTACGTGCCGCTTAGAAGGTATCCCAACAAGATCTTGATTCATTCGCGGTCTACTTACATTTATTATAATTAAAGAGGTTATTATCATGCCTTAGTATTGTTACTAATATCTCAGATTATCTCAAATGTAGCTTTGCTTGTTTGTGATGTTTTCATATTAAAACAACTAAACCGATTGGAATGAAATTTGGTATAGAAATTGGTTCATATCCTAGAGACGATGATGGGCTATTTTTTATCTGGGTGCATAGTTCTCGGACTGGATGTAGCCACGGTCAAAATCTAGATTGAATTACTTGATAATATTTGTTTAAGTTACTTTAAAAAAACCTATGCCCACATGGTTTATCTAAACATTTTATTTATCTCCCACGCAATCTAGTAAACCACTCATCATCACTATCAGATGTTGTAATATTATGTAAATTGTCTGACTAATTTCCAGTCTCTTGCAAACAAACGGTACCGAGTGTATAAAATATTAATATTTATTCAAAAGCGCGTAGTTACCCATATCAGCTCCGCTCAAGGATTTTTTTTGCGCAATTTTTCATCAATTTTCAGATCATACAACCCTTGATAAATTTTAGAAAAAGAGATAATTATTTAAATTAACGTAGAAGTATTACATCTACATTTCGGTGTATCAGTTTTATATCTATAGACTTGCTCAATGACTCATTCGTTCAATATTGAAAATGAATTAATTAATGTAAATTTAATCAGAAAGGTAAATACCTGTTCATCGCTGTTATAAAATCTCCGTAAAAATATGTACATATGTTAAGTCAGTAGTGACGATTGCATATTAAACAGTTCCATGTATACAAAGTACGTAGGAACAATTACCTCATACCCATGACCGTGACGTTTCTTAAGATTTCCGAAGTAGGGAAACACCGGACTATATCCTGCATTATCATAAATGACTAATAACTCTTTACACTGAGAGTACAACCTCTAAATTTAGCAATACCCAGCCTCCAATTTGACGTCACTATTAGCAATAATGTCAATATAGACGAATGGTGGTAATTGTTGAGAAGCTTGGTATACATTACTGCTTCAGCTGTATTCCCTTCTTAAAGAATGCTCGTGTGCCGCGCCATGTATTAGTGGATATCGATAGTCACGTTGTATTGGAGTTCACAAGTACGTGACACACAGAGCGTAGTAACAGGTTGTGTTATAATAGTTCATTGAGATGCGGATTCCGACCGCTGACTCATATACTTGACCTCATAACGTTAGTTCATTTATTTTCACCTCGGAATTATTGCAATTGATTGTGCAGTTACCTGTCTTTCCTATTATAATATAAGAAGGTATTTTTTTCAAAAAACATTGCAAAAAAATTTAATTCGTAAAATTGCATTCACACAAAGTTAATTGTGTAACAATCATAGTAAAAACCAAAGTAGAATATCACACTAATCCGGTTTGAGTAATCGCGGACTAAGTGATCAACTAAAATGCGTGCTACGCGCGAGCAAGTAGCGACGCAAGACGAATGGGCCTTGCATAATTGTAGTGTCCGTCCCAATTCAATCAGTTCCTTAATCCGCCTTGCTTTTATTTCACAAGTTCATTATCACCTCTCACGTTACGCCATGCCGTGAAATACATACGAAAGCATCTTTTACCGTTAAAAAATTTCGTAACCACTTGCCCAATTTTGCATAGTCACTATCATTTCTCCACTTCTCAAAGTCCATATGTCCTGATGCAAAGGCAGTGGTCTCTTGCGTGTTAGGCGTGCCCGAACCTTGAAATTGCCAACCTTAACCATGACATCTATCGCCGCATGTCGTAACAAGTTTGACATCTTAACTTGCTGTAGATTTTTTCCATCATCTTTAGCACCGGAAAAGGGGGCGTATTGTTGACGCACTATTTATCAAACACAAACATCCCATGATACGTCTATTCACGCCGTTACAAAACGAAATTTCACGGCTCTCCTCTATTCCAAGTTTAATTGTGTTGCGTTGGAACTGCACTCATTGTGCGTTCTTCTTTATAGAGCCGCCGTGCACGCTAAACAATGTCACAATTGTGAAATTTTAAGGCAGTCGCACGCTTGTTTTTGTCACTTTAGGACCTCCTCAGAGCGGTCCAAAATCTACTACCGTTAAGATGAAAACAAAACTTTTGAGATGCCACCTTTTAAATGGGTCCAAGTTGACAATACAATTTATTGCGTCATATATAACGTAGTGAAAGTTGCACGAGTTATTGTTCTATTGGTTCGTTAACGGTAAAACAAAACGATTCGGCAACGGGACAAAGGTTTCGTCCTTGTACAGAAGTCGGCTATTTTACAAGCCAATAAACAGTTTGCGAAATGTTAATGGGCATTTTATGGACTTTATATTTATGGAACGCAATGGAACGTTTTAAATTTCACGGATGGTCCTCGTTATAAGTTATTTTTCCAGACACATATTTTAAACACGATTAAATAATGTGAATTTGGGTGGTTATCTTAACATCTTAATCTATATTAAATTCAAATTAGGTTGCTTTATTTAGTGAATATTAATTTTATTAAGACATTCATAGCTTTTGTTTCTATTTAATACGTTAGTGTACATATTAACCAGTTGATACAATACATTTACATGATAAACTCCTTTATACAAGTCATTCAATCATCACTCAGTATGTCTTTAAGAAAGAAATCTTTTTGCTCTTAGTGAGCATGAAATTCTGTCACAGCAGGCAACCTCCATCCTTCACAAATACATTCGTATTGTTCTTTGAACACACTTGAAGTTTCTTTCAAACTTTTTTGGCATTTTCTAACATGCGCAAATTGACTCATCAGCACTTAAAAAATGCGGAATGGATTTTTGATTCGTGTGTCGTAAAGGCTTTTGTCAAGGTCTATTAGTTGATAGGTGCTTAAGTAAAGGTTTATTTATTTTCAGGTATAAACAGCTTAGATTCATAGGCATTTGTATTTCTTAAATAAGAATAAGAAGATAATGAAAAGTATTAAAAAATATATAAATTAAGCACACTATGGTTGTAGCAGAAGCTACAAATTAATAAAAGAAATCATTAACATCATATCATCATTATTATATTTTCTCGCATTCTGGGGATCCTTCTTCCTGTTCACGGATAAAATATAGCCTATGTTACTCGACACTAGTGTAGAACGACAGTGAAAGAATTTTTCAAATCCGCTTAGTAGTTTTGAAGCCTTTAGGATACAAAAAAGCAATCAAAAATAAAAGCCTTTAAAAGTATTTCCTCATTTTTTACAAATGCTGACACAGTAAAGGAAAATATGTAAACACTGCAACGACATCGACGTCATTTTATTTATGTTCTGGGAAACAACTGTGGCTAAAATTTGCTATTTTCTTAGAATTTTATTGAATAGGTTTTATTTGTGTTTGACACTCAAAGAATTTAACGACAATTTAAAATGTGACGTGACAGAAATTCCTTAATAGACTACTTATTGACACAAGGTCACACTAGTAATAATGTGTAATGTTTAGTGATTGTTAATTCAAATTGTTATCCTTTTAAAACTAAAACTGTCAAATATTGACATCTTTATGTCAATGATGTATTATAAAGGATAATGTTAAACTAATCATTGCCATTAGAACGCAATAAGTTTATCAGTCAAGTCAATAATATGGATCGTTTAGTTAGGGATAATGGCGTCCTAGCCTATTGCCAGCCACGACGGCGAGATTAGCTACGCAGGACATTATAGTGCACAAGCATTTGCGCAGACACAGGAGCACCCCTTTAACCTTAACTCTCATGACATGGAACGGCAATCAGATACGAACGGAGAAAGATCAGGTGCAGGACCGACATTAACGTGCTCTCCGATGCATGGGTGTATCAATCACCAATTTCCACACACCGAGTTGCTTTGTGAAAGTTTCTAAAACCCACAAAGTGATTCCGGCTCGACCCGGCAATCGAATTCGAGATTGCGTCCACGGCAGTTGCACTTAACTAGACCGACGAGGCAGTTCAGTATGTTAGGGGTGCCTTATTATTATGTCGAAGCGGATGTCTAAACATCATGTATGACAGCATAATCCTTTATCAGTATTGTTTAAACAATGATTACGTTCTACTTCTAACAAGTTAACGACGCAAGCTAAAGTTAATACGTCACTTCGTGATGCAGTTTAGTTTTCCGTAATCGAGTTATTCTTGTAAATTAACTAGTAAATAAATAACTGTAGTATTAGAATGTGGCGATTTTTACGCGGTTGTACGAGCATTTTTCATAGTATTAGATGTACGTAAGATGACAAACAATATTGCTTGGGACGTGGTGTGTCCCGCTTCACGTACGGACTTTGGTTAAACTATGATCTGTTATTTATTTTTAAAGTGTGATGTCTAAACCATTGCATTTGCCGTTTCGTTGAGCGATGAAATAAGAATCTGTTTTATAATTGTAACCAAAGTTAAGATTTTAGAAACCAAATAGACTTCGAATTTTTTAGGTTTAGGTTTTATGAGTTAAAAGTTTCCTAAAAGTAGAAAGCAAAAGCGACTCAAAACAAGTTAATTTATTGCAAAAATTCCACTTCTTTTATGAGCCAAAAATATTTTCTTCCGTAAAATGCTTTCGGAAAAATTGACAAAACGGAAAAGTTTCCCCGCTAACTATCTTTCCTACGATTACCGTAATATGTAGTACGGTAGTGTCATATGAACCGGAAAATAATGTGTATATTATGTAAATAAATCTGTAATAGGCATAATAGCGGCAATTATTCTCTTATAGGTATTTAATGATTCAGCATGTTATCAATTTGATATACAATGAAGCGTATTCCATTACATACACTATCGGTATATTTATAGCAATAAAGCAACTTTTTCACGTGGTTTTATGCAAATTCTAAACATTTCACACGTCTTGATCAAGACTTTAGAGAGAGTTAGTCTTTTTATGGATACAAAATAAACCTCCATACAAAAATTTTATCTCAATCGTAACCTACTTACTTTAATTGGTTCTAAGATCAAAAATGCAAAAGATGGTGTACATAATAAAGTAAACATATATCTCAATCTTTTCAACTTTTTACTTGTGAAAACCTAATATTATACACGTTTAAAAAATGGATTTGATAAGCAATGTAGATACATTTATTTACCTTCTAAGTAAACTAAGTGCACTTTCTAAGAACAGCCTTACAGATTATGACGAAAACGTTATCTCATTTATTACATCCTTATTTACATAATCATTGTTCCATCTTATCTATCCTCATACATTACATTTGAAATATTTCAGTAGTATTCAGGTTTTCACAGGCTTTAAGATACCGAAACCTTTTCTTATGAAAATTTTAATTTAGTCTCTAACAATTTCGTAAGAGCATTAATTTGTGTGAACATATTTAAGCCTGTTTGGGGGTAGTCTATGGTCCTCAGGCAATCTATGGTCCTTCAGCAACCATTTTGATCCGAATATTAATTCAATTATTTTCTTACGTGGCTTCATGCATCATCTAAAAATTCAGCAATGATTCGCGAATTCCAACGACACAATAACAAGAAGCCAACATGCTAGACAGCATGACTCCCTCTTATCAGCAGCTCCTAGTGTCGTATCAACAGGAAACCACGCGCTGATCTAGCACAGGTGTTTCATTTTACACGGAACTTATTACGTCATGTCCTGTACATAACCGAAATGTGGATCCGTTGGATTCATTGTATGTTTTACGTGGTTTGACCATATTGAAACGTGGATGCGTGAGTGAGTCATGTCGTGTAGTTCATGGGTTTTACGGAGCGGCTTAATTGAAAATATTCCCGGATTCTTGTACATTTCCTAAGCCCTTCTATTAATGGTAAATATTACACATTTACTTACCCGTGGAATTGTTCCCTTTAGGAATAAAACCAAACGTCATTAAAATATTCCTAACTACACAGAAGCCTATTTAACCCATCTATTAGAAATTATTGTTTTAAAACTCATTAAGTTAGACAAGTCGCTACTGGACCTTTCACAAAGAAAGTTAATATCAATTGAACAAATAATTGCAAAAGCAACCGCTAATCATTTGCGAGAACCAACTTTGTTGTACAAATGAGTTGGTTAAAGGAGCGACTTAAAACTGTAAAATATTAATTAGCTAATTGGTACGTTTTATAGTTTCCCAAGGATTTATTTTATAAAACGATACAGGAGGGTACATTAGTTAATTTCGCATTTGTCCTCAACATTAGAGAGGTTGTAAATATTTGAAATGCCGCAAAAAACTTATACTTAATCCTAAGCCGTAAAAGACCACCTGCGCGGTGCAATGATTCATTTCGCAACTAACTAATAAAACATTCATAAATACTACCTGTATATTAATTTTCCTTTGCAGGAAAAGTTTAAAAATTCCCATCGATATTTGCACTAACGTTATCTGAGTCAACTGAAATTCAATGACTAAGTACGAGTGAGCGCGGAACTCATGAGTCAACCTGAAACACTATGGAGAAATTCTTCAAAGATGCCAAATCAAACTCGACCTTGATCAAATAACAAAATAAAATACTTTTTCATCTTAGTAATAGAACTGTTTACTAAGATTTAACGGTTTTATTTATTTTTCATGTCTAGGATCGTAATTTTGTTTACTGAAAAGATGACACATTGATGAAAATGAATGAGATGACTCCCAAAATTGAACCTGTTAATTCTTGTGCAAGATTCTTTTAGATTAATAAAAAACAAGAATACAAATACAGGATATAAATCTACATTTATAAGAGTTGAACGACTTCACAGTGACATAAATAATACGTAATAATTATCTTACAATATAATTATTTAATCAATCTATGATCTAACGGCGTGCTCGATTATCATATCGGACAGACCTTAACATTCATAATACAATTTATAAATAGCAAATCGTTATTAATATCGATTACATGAATAGAAATAATTAATGGTAGGTTCTGCAGTACGTAATAAAACAATAAATATTTGCTACCATAAAAGAGATCTAAAAATAAATCCGATAAGTTATTTCGATGAAGAAACAAAAATTACTTCTCAATACGGCATCAAATCGATAGTTAATTTATAGGCATTTAAACGAATCCGGATATAAAACAAATCAATCGGTCAACACGTTTCAATAGTAATTGGGTTATCAATTATTGTGATGAATTAAGCAAAATGTTCTACGCAACCGAAATCAATATGTTTGTGTTATCCTGTGTTATTTAGTTACATTATATTCACTAGTTTTTAGGCAATGACGTTGGATTTGTAATAGTCATGACGTCGTCTAATTTTTACAACCAGATTACCCAAAACATTGAGATACTTAAAAGGTTTTCTGCTAGTGCAAATATGACTCATAAATAGAAAAGTATTTTTACTATTACAAAACTAGAAATCCTTATTTTTAGCAAGCCCTGAAATACCAATGGAAATAAAATTGTTACAGAAATGAATGGAACTAATTACGAACTTTCTCAAAAACGTAAGACGCTAATAAACATAACTATTTCATAGCACAGATCGGAAATATCACGACATCTATAAATAATTTCCGCAGTTAAATATTTTTATACTTCTAACTTGATGCCGGGCTAAAAATTATCAGTAGGTATATAAAAGTGGAAATACAATAAAAGTCAACCCTTATCTACCGGGACGCGGTCCAAACGGATCCCTCGGCATACATAATAGTAATGCAGCTGGGTGGGAACGGACCCGCCTCCCTCGGCTGCCGCCCACCATTGGCTGCGCCGAGCGGTCCACGGGAGAAACCCACCTGCGATACGCTGTTGCGTGCCCCACTGCCTTCGACAGAACACGTGGCTCGGTGTACACTAGCCTTTATCTTACGCGCGTCCATACGAATTCATTTAGTCTCTGACACGACACGACGCGTGCGGCATCGTAGCATTTTGGGGGATGTCAATTGCGATCTTCTGTTATGGATCACAATAGCATACCAGCGTGTGCGTTATACAGGAATACCGGCACTGTTATTATAGTAAGACTGAAGAAGATGGAAGTGACCACCAGTTGTTGCAAGCGTGAGGAGTGTCCGGCGTCCGGGTGTCCGGAGTTGGTGCACAGGCCGTCTGGATGTGAACAATGTACTAGGACTAGATTAATTAGCCAATATAGTGACTGTGATAGTGATGTTGTGGAAAAATGTCGTCCATATAGAGCGAGTGCAGCCAGAAGTAGTAAGCTATATTTTTTATTTAATTAATTACAATTAATTTTACAGTGATTTGAATTTTCGTGTACCATAAAATTTTAATTTTGCCCATTTTCTTGTGTCATTCATAGAAATATTGGGCATATTTTTAGTAAAGTCAAATTCGAAAGCTTTTATCTGTTGCAATTTTAACGTGAAATAACTTATAACGTAGTTTTGAAAATTGCTAAGAAAAGCATTTCAAAACAACAACTAAAATATTGCAACAATATTTTTTCAGTAAGTACAAAACTCATAAAATAATAATTAACAACCTTTTAAAACTTTGCCCATCATAGTGGAAGTTATAAATTGTAATCTAAACCAGTGATTAAAGTCCGTGACATAAAGACAATGAAAGCTTACATCGCGTAATAACAATAAGACAGGTAGAGTCCCGGGACGATAAATAGACCTTATCATAATAAAAGCTAGTCATAGAGTAAGCATTATTTATTTATAAACTAAGTATCCGGTCCGAACCAACGCACGCGTATTCTCACATCCTCGTCGCATTGTCGGTACTGCTTCGCTCCACCGCGGTAATCGAGATTACAATTTCATTACGCGCAAAAACTTGGCTCAGTCTCCCTTTACAATGTTAAACACGAAGATCAGAGCTAACTAACTAGGCTTAAACTGTAATTAAAGTAACGTACTGTTACCGGAATGACATATCTGACTAAATGTTTCTATCCTTTAAGAGCCGGACAGTTACGTCCAAGCGGCGCGCGGAGGGTTATTTCGTAATTAGTACTATCGCTTGGTCGCTCTCTATATAGGGCCAAGAAATGATTTAAGTGTCGTGCAATAAAAAACTTATGCCTATTAGATTACTTGCAGGGAATATTTTTCTCCTGTTTTTGTGATAGGATTGTGTTCTGGCTTTGTATGCATATAAAGAAGTTTTAATAACCCTTCTTCCACATAACCTTCATTACTTACAACCTAAATTAAAAACAAATACAAAGGGCATTCATTAAGAGTGAGCTAATTAACAGGACAGGAAAGGTTCTTAACATTGTACGTGTTGCGATTCTATTTATATAATGTTGATGACTTCTAATAAATCTTGGTGCATTTACGAGAACTGGGTAAATCCAGTCCGGAACTAGATTTTTATACACGAGTGCATAATTAGTTTTTCATGCATGTTTATTTGTAGCCTTTGCTTGAAATTAATAAGCGTAGGAGGTTTCCCAACACTATAAGAAAACGGGTTTTCCAAAGTTCCCGAAACAGTTGATTTTTGATTACCTATTTTGATCAAAACGTTCGATACGTAATGGTAATGACGTATGTCACGACATGGCTTCTCCTATGAGGAAAATCGATTTGAAGAAGAAAACGCAATCGATTTCAATCGTATTGGGCATTACATCATAGTAATGATATAATCACTGTGATGTAGGCATATGACTCCGTCATCGTTGAGAAGACCATCAAAATTATATTTAATGAGTTACAACGTCAATAAAAAGTATATCCTGGCTTTAAATGAATGCCTTAGCTTAATGCCCGTAGGTATTGAAGATAATCGTATATGCTGTCATCTTAATTTTACTAATAGATTGATGAAATCATTCTTGTAATTTGATTTTTAAGTTTTAATAGCAAAAAAAAATTTCGCAATTAGATTTGAACAATTTTTTTTCCGAAACGCGCTGAAGTGACAAAAGATTTTAAATAAAACTCAATCAAGGAGGTTGTATAATGAACACGGATTTAATTTACGTCAGTAGATTACCTATATGATTTTAAAAAAGGACAGCATGTTTTGCCCCCAGCCCTGAAGAAAAAAGTTAACAACTCAGGTGAATAATCCCTTAATGATACAATATAGAGTAAATTGTCTTACTGCCGGTAACCGCGGAGCTATCTCGATTATTAAATAACAATTATCGCCGCGCGGAAAATATTAAAAACAAAAAACCTTTTCAAATTATCCGCTACGAATTCCGGTAGTTTAATAAGCGAACTTTTTGAGTCATGCGATAAAAGCTCTTTGAAATGTAAATAAGTTCAGTAACTTCATTCACAGAGTCGCCGCGAGGTGTAACAAAGATCAGAATCAGTTCACACTGTGATAGAATGCGTCGCCACAATACGACAATGTTTTCCACATTGTGGTAGCGCTCATCCATAAGAAAGCTATGTCATAATAATTAAAGCAAAGTACTTGCACGCACTAAGCTCGATTTCATGAACTATGTCCGCGTCATTAGGGCCGCGATCCACTCACTCATTAGCAACATTTTCACATAAAACGTTGTTCATTTACGCGGAGTAAGGCAGCCGCGTCAATTATAAACAGTTATTTCAGTGAGACGGGAACCTCATAATTGCAGTGTTTAGCTGTCACTCATTTAGTGAGAGATGTCGATCCTAGCTTAGACGTGCCTAATTAACTCTTTTTACAGCACAATACATATAAAAAATACATAGGCCTTACCAAGCCGCCATAAGGACTGAAATTATACCGCTGTAAATGCGTAACAAGATATTCCATTTAAGTTCGGCCGATAAAAAACAGTTACTAAAAATGCATAATGTCAGTTGTTACCTTATTAAAATTAATTCAAGAAAAATTTGCGCTTGTTTCGTTAATTTCGAACGGACGGGGTCGATCAACGATCTTCTTCGCGACGCTATTACCATTTAGAGCGATTTTCAGGTAATGAAGAGTGGTATCACCGCGTATCTTGTGATACGCGCCGCCACGCGCGTCTCTGAGCGATAATCGCCCTTATTATGCGCAGTCAAATTTTACGAGCGCATCGGTTGTTAGCCGGCTACTAACAAAATGATGAACGGACTCAAATTAAACCTCTATTATAGCTAAAACATGACGCCTTTTTCTATTTAATGTCACGAGGACGGGATCAGTAATCCCGTTAATGATCTAGTGCTGCAACACTGCGACCGCGCTGCTCTGTCCATGTAAACATACAGATATTCGAAAACGATAACCCTTCAAATTATCCTGGCGTGCATTTCGCAACGAGCCGCTAAGATGATGCCCGCGACTCCATCCCAATTTTTTTACCGCATTTATAACAATAATAATCAAAATTTACATAATGATTGCGCAGGCGCCTGCGACGTCCGGTGCGCACAACGCCGCGGCGAACTTTTCTCGGTTTTCGAGTCGAAATTCTAGTTAGCGGGCGCGCGATTTCTTTTTAAAAAGGTTAACAAGATGGTCTCGTTTGGGTCGTTTTTCGTGCCGCGAAGCCTTCTTTTGTGAACGGGCGAGCTGTTAAAAAATAAACGAAGTCTTTGTTTCTCGGGTAGTCGGTCCGACCTCCGACGCGGTCCCTACTTTTTTATGCCCCCTTATAACCTGTGTATTACCTACGTGTAGGTATCTACGGTTTTTATGGTCGCCCGGTCAGTTCTTCAATGGGCTAAGGAATTCGATCGAGTCTCATTGTTCATCTCAAATATCTCCACGTATAGGTGGTTGGGGATATAAAGAGGATATCAATTACTTGCCGTCCCTTTAGAAAAAAAAACATTCATTTGTTTTAATTACGGTTAAGTACGATATCTTCAAATCAAGGTGGCTAACGACATGTGCTTGAAAATGTTTTGTCGTTTTTTTACACCTATTAATCCCTTCAGTAGTAGTGCTTTTGTAATGCAACACCTACTAAAAGCTTTCATTTTCCCACTGTCAGATTCAAACATTTAATTAGCTCCATATTTTTATCTTCATCTCATGGTTACCCAGTGAAAATATTTGTCTCACAGTGACTCTACGTCTTTACGAGCTGACCTGTTCTTTTTTTTGTACATGAACTTTTGACGGCGGTCTCGCGGTTGCTTTTGACCAGAGCACTAATAAAATGTTATGATCGTGTGTTTAACGCGTGTTGTGTGTGTCGGACCTTCCTTTTGACATGATCGTTATTGCCCGACTCCACCTTTGCGGTCGCCTTTTGTAACCCAATTGGTACAACATTATTATCGTGTCAATTAGAGGGCAATATAACCTACAACTAAATCACGGCTAGTTATACGGATTGCATACTTAATGAGAGGGGTTTGTTTATGCAAATTGTTCATTTATGTTTCGTGCGGACTGAGGTACATCGTTTTTAACAAGGATGGGGGTAATCGGTATCAGTTCACAGGGTCTAGTTAAATAATAAGCGCCGGAGCCCTATAACTATAATTTTGTTTTATTTGTCCGCGGTGCCCGCGGCCGCAGCCTCGCAGCAAAACCACCGCGCTAACGAGATGGTGAAAAAATCACACGCACACATTTGTGCTAATTGTATGACTGTATAAATGAATCTAAACTTTATGCATCTGAGTATACTTGTGTACCCATTTTTTTTAAACGCTTCAGAATCAGTAAAACTCGTAAACGGATCATTAATTTATGAGTAAGCCACAAAATATTTGTTTACACTACAAAAAAAAATATCATGGCCATTTGCCAAAAAGAAAAAAATATATTTTGCTAAACTAGAACATTAAAAACGAACTACTTCGTACAGTTCGGATATTATAATATCATCGCGAATAACTGTGAGATCTTTGCCTACATTAGTCATTAAACCCAGACATAACACTTGTGATTCACACCTGAGTCAAAACACTGAAAAAATATATAACATTCTATGCGAGTGACTCGTTACAACTTTGATTTTGTTCTGACATAATAATGGGTAATCCTAAACATGATCGAGAGATTCCAAATCGATAGATTTTACTGCCTCATTTTGGCGGTCTCGATCAAGAGCAAAAAGCTGTACTCAATTAACTAAATGCTTATATTATTAGTGCCGTCAGTCCTATGTGTTCTTAAATACTTTATGATCAAAGGAACCTACATAATCAGTTTTAATTAAAAAGTAATCACGAATGTTGGTAATCATTAGTGCAGTGCAATCAATGCAACACTTTTCCTTAACTTCACAATTAAGTCATAATTTCTCTATATCAAGTACAATGTCGAAGATCACCGAGTGATTTATTTAAATAGGTAAACAATGGGATACCTGATTATTTTTATTAAGTAATTTTAATTTGTTGAGGCTACTCGTTATCAGGCGGGGTAATGACCAGATGGATTTATCTTCATCAAACGTCAGTGGAATGCGTAATTGTTGATTTGACATCATAGAATTTTTATACGTAATAGGTATTTTGTCAGCATGCGTTAATTAGTGTTATCAGCTGTTAGAGCTGCGTTGAGCCAGACCCACTTGTATATTGATTATTTTTTTCGATGACATATTGTTTTTCCAAGGGCTGATAGAAATTAACTTGTTACTTATACCCGTTGCAATGCGACGCTTGCGTGACATGTACGATGACAGCTTATTTATAATAATTCATATCACCAATGTGGGCATGAGCGTTATTTTAAATTAAGCATTTGATAAAAATATCCTACAGTATCCAATTATTTAAATAACTTGCAAAACCTTACAGTTTTTTGGGAACAATAGACAGGTGGACAACGCTAATTTTACATTCAAATAAAAAATTATGTCAATCACACATCAAATTATTACCTTTAGCGTTGGTAATATTATTCCATTTTAACGAGTAAATGAATGTCAAGTCAATAAATGGTTCTGCGTCAACGATGGACACCTTCTGTTGGTGACAGTTGTTGACTTCAATTAATATTTATTTATCTGTAAAATTCTAAATAACTCACATTTACATACCGCCTGTCTCATCATTTTCAAATTAAGTAAATATATGCAACTGTCCACTTAGAATCGCAATTATAAATGCCTTAAAAATAAAGACAACAACTGTCATGAGCAAACATGATTATCGATTAAGAAAAAATCGATAAAGAAGTTTGATGAAGTAACCGATTTGAAGAATGTGAGTCCGATTACCGCGCCACCGTTAAATAGTGCCGCATTAGTGATTCACACAGGTTCACTGGACAATTAGCAAAGGCTGTCCACCTCTGGGCCGCGATGTATTTATTCATCGGATGTTCACCGATTACCATAATCGATACCATCGCGCGTGCCGCATACGGAACAAGTGGCTCTTAAGCGTTTTCATTAAATGAGATGCATTGAAAAAAATACAAGAGCTTTCATTCAGAATTGAAAATGAATCAGTAAGATGCATTGTAAGGAACTCAAGTTAAACGTGCAAAAACATTGTGTTTTATCGACTGACTTCATGAAGTATCAATTCAAATATGACGTATTTTATCAACACACATAGATCTACGGCCATAACATCAAAGAACTCTTCAACCATCTTTAAATTAAAATGGTTCGGTTCAGTTTTGGGAGTACTTAATTTTCCTGCAACATTTTCGCTAAACTTTATACTAATATCTATTCCTTTCCTAGGATACGTCAACGTCTGCGCGGCGGTGTGCCTGCTATTGTTGGTGTGCGGTCTGTCACCGCGGTCGTCGGCGGCGCCCCATCGGAGCCGGGCCAGCATGGAGCGGCAGCGACGTGACACAGAAGAGAACAGACTCTGGGCAAACCCCTGCGATTATAATGATTCTCAGGTAAATATTCAACCTAACATTAATATGGGTTTCAATATGGAAGAGGAAAGAACGGTGATAAACGAAAGAAAGATATGAACAGTTGATAAAAGACCAATGACGGATTAAATAGTTAACAGGCTAATATTAGCAGTAGAGAAGGTTAAAGAAGTTGATTCGTCAAATACTAGACGATGACGAAAGAAAATGTGTAGATAATAATGTAGATTAACAAGAAGCTGCTTTGTATTCATGTCAAACTTTTGCGGTCGGCTTAACTGACCGCATAATTGATGGTCGACCGCAGATGGGAGCAGAAAAAAATATCGTAGAAATGGTGTTAGTAAATTATACTAATCAATTTAATATTTCTTGCGACACTTTTATGGCTGGTCGATCCTTTTTTATAGTTATTGTCAATTAGAAATTATATCTATTGTAAGAAAGTCTAAAATGATTTTGTTTTTGCAGTCAAAACCATCTTACAAGCCAGAAGATGCAAAGGGGTTCGCGTTGAAACTCGTCGCGCAAGCAAAAAACGCTTACACATCAACTGCGAAGTACAAGGATACATTTGTAAGTACACTATACTGCTTTTACTCTAAAAGGTTTCGAAAGCCTGTTGCAATGTTTAGAACAATTTTGGAAATTCTGCGAGCGAAAGATGGAGTACCGTGGTTTGAAAATATGTTAGAGAGGATTATTGTTGCTGGACAGAAGATTAGATACTCCTATGGTCAAGCTAGATTCAATACTCCTTAAGACGTCTATCAAAGATAGTTGAAAACTTTCCGGACTCAAAGCAAAGTACAAAAGCGCGAGTGCTGACTTCGAAGGCCTTTCTTCGCTTTCATTCATCGATTCTGCACGAGGCGATCGCGTAGTATTCGCGTCCACATCTATATGCCCGCCGCGTCGCTCTAAATGAACGGACGGAGCTTGCGGTCGACCAATACCAATAAAACTTAAGCATAACGTCGACACATGCCTTTAGCGTTTGTATCTACGCAGATATTATTGATTTATGTATGAGAGTCTGTAAGAGGTGCTATAGTATTCCGCAGACGTACGCGTAAAGCGTGCAAGGGGTACGCACCGATTTTTCGTACTTCCTCTTTTGAGTTATTGGGATACAATACAAAGCGAATGATCCCAATTTATTGTGAATTTGATTCGTACGTGTTTTATTTCTATTTCGAAGTCCCTTCGTAGAATTTGTAAAAATCGAAGAATAAGTTAAATTTAAATACAATTTCTGTAGTGGTTTTGCCAAAAAGTTTCACGCGAAATTTGACCCATTAAAAATTCACGGCGTGCACGTTTTTAGCGCGGTTTTCTCACCGTAGAACGGCGCGGGCGCAGGCGTGGAAGAGAGATTGCATCGGCCGGGCGCCGGCCGTTTCGCGTCTCTACGTCCGGCCGACCGCTTCCTCCCTTTTAATTATAATTTCGCGCTGCATTTCTGTGACGCCATGTCGGTATCGACAGCCTTGTCGCTAAAACGCTTTATAAACAGCACACGTTACATCAAATAACAATATGTAACTGATCAAATCGCATTCAACGATCTTGTCTGAGTGCGACTAAAATTACTCATAAACATATTTTTTGCTCAATCAAGTTTATACATATAAACGTGCTGCTGTTTTATTTCAAACCAGTTTGTATCTTAAAAAAGCACCTACTAACTTATCAGATGGTAATTGTCGCACAGGAATCGCAGACAATTCAACCTACATTCAAGAATTCATAAAACATTCACGAATTATTAGAAACAAACGTTTAGCATGTTAATACAACGATTCATATGACGGCTCTATCATTCCAATCCTAGGAATATAATAATTTCCGAATCGGAAGTAAGGTGGGCCGATCAACGAGAAATAATGCGATGTCGAAGTCGCGCCTCGAATCATTTATGGACGACTCTTTACCAACTAACTCTGTAGCAACTCGATAACCCGAACAGAACTCGTATACATTTCGGCGATTGTTGTCGATATAATCGATTTATTGAGAGTTGGGCAGTCAATGGTAGCGGAACAATGGAAGCGTTTATGTCGAATGTGTCCAGTTATCGAGTGTGATACGCGAACGTATGAAGTATGGTGGCATTGTAATAGGCTCGACGGTCGTAACGACGGCGACGTCCTGTCCGCTGCCTCCTCGTAAAACGACATTATCGACTCACAGTAGCCGGAACGAGGTACAGGACGGTGCGCATACGCGTCGAATACTGATTGCGCATTAGTATTGCGCGACACACCTGCCCGACGATTTTTTCTGTCTCTCCCCTTAATGTCGGTCATTCGTTACTAATGTATCATATTTATTGCGATTTACACGCAAATCGTGGCGATGAACCGCCATTGTTGCGGTCCAACAAGGACGTATACGGCTTCTTTGTTTGTGCTCCATTTTTAACAAAAAATATTGTACCCCTATCGCTATTTTCGATCTCGTCCAGTTAATATTAGTCATCACATTAAACCAAGATAAACGTCTAAGTTACGCATGAGAGACAATATATCCTAAATAAATCAGGCTGCTACATCTGTCGTCAAGCCCATTCCGTATAAATAATAACTGGCCGCGTTGTACTAAGAACGCAATAACAAATTCAACGAACTCTACCGGTACTGTGTGACTCGCCACCAGCCACCGTGTGAATGTGTCATAACACTCGTGCTTTTGACTACACCGGTGTCATATTATCGCATCACATTTTCGACACTGGAATTCAACTGGCTTCCTTAAAAAAGTGCTCGTAAACTTTTGTAAGTAATAACGATAAACAAATGAGAGTATTCGCGATGTAACCCGATCGGCGATTGCGATCGGTCGCGACATGCCGCACGTCGCAGCCCTCGCAACTCGTGTGCATCTGCTCGCTTATCTTTGCAATAGCGACGCTATATAAACATTGAATTACATAGCACATACATACAATATGTACGTACATAGTACGATAGCGTTGTTCACACGGGCGACAGGCTGTCTGCGGCCGTTGGGTGCGTACGTGTGCCGTAAATACATCAATGTCTTGCGCCTGTGTGGGTGCATGTTTATTTGATAAGCTTCCGATGTTTCGAGCTAGGCATTCGGATGCTAAGTCGTCGAATTTCTTGCTTGATGCCCGCCCACCCACGGTAACTGCATTGCGCTGAACACAACAAATTGTTCCCTGTTTATTTTTATACAACCTGAAATCATGTCATCAATCAAAATACCTGGTGCTTGCAGTAAATTAGTAGTTAAACATTTATTTTATGAAAATAATCAAACACTTGATAGTCCTTTTTTGCCAAGTAGCTTGGGCAACTATATAACTTATAGCAGTTTGAATTAAAATGCTCTTTCTCTGTTGTGTGTAGCATGCTCTTGTTACTTAATTTACTTATCACTAGAACCTTTGGGAACACCTAACATTCTAAGTATCAAGTAAATACGCTTCAGTTAGGTTAGTAAGTAATGATTCGGATATGGTCCGATGGACCGGACGCACACCTGTGCATTTAGTGTGCCACTGACTACATAGCACATTCCATCTTATACGATATCATTACTTGGGCATTCCATACTTTTTGTTTTGTAAATTATCTGCACTACATTCATGTATGGCGACACACAATTTGCATTCAAAATTTTATTTTAAAAATTTTAAAGGTCTGTAAACTCTAATTTTCCTGCCAATTACTTACCACTTCGGCAACGGATAATATCTCCGCTTTGACTCCATTCATACACCGCGACTCGGTTTATGTCCAAAGAAATAATCGTAAATTTATTTCATTGCGCGTATTATTAGCGAACTTTTATCAGCGGTATCTCAATTTCAATGAAGCAAATTAATATTCGGACAGAGTTTTCTGATCATCACCGATAAGCAGCACGCCAATATTGTTGATGTTTTGTTGGCTTTTACAAACTTTTAATTAGTCGTATTGTTGTCTAACAACATTTTCTACATAAGGGACACTTAACTACTACGCGTTACATCTGCCAGTCCCGATTGTTTGGCTTGTCAAAGCTTTTTGGACTTTACGTGTAATAGTACAGGAGTAGTTTTTGTTTAATTCGCCATTGTCACGTGGAATATGGACATAGAGTCAAATTTAATGTCGGAAAGGTTTTGTTACGTGAAATGTCGTCGGCGGCGCACACAGGTGAAATTTACTCAAAAGTTGGCCAAAATTATCTTAAGGCTGTTTATGCCTATATATCGCTGCAGTGTCTAATATAATACTATAGAGATGCTTTAAAAAGTAAAACTATTAAATGTATGATTAATCAATGTATTTAATCTTATTAATATTTACAAAAAATTTTTTTTTTTTTTTTTCAAATAAATGTCATATTGATGGAAGGCGGACGACACTACAAAAAAAAATTATACAAATAAAAAAAGAATTATATAAATAAAAAAATTATATAAATAAAAAATATATATATAAATAAAAAAAAACAATTACGATGCAGAAGTTATTTCTGGTTCTTTTAAAAGATTTGTTACATCTTGAGAATAGGGCTTAATTTGTCTTTGTGGTAGTTTTCTGAGACTTGTGATGTGAGGCTCTGATGAAATTAAAAGTT